>JBAMJV010005218.1:0-144988 GCA_037951105.1 Echinarachnius parma
AAAATGCTCTTTTCAACAAAAGTACATCAAATCAAATTAAACACGGAATTCTCACAAATTACTAAGTGCATATATATCAGATCACAGAAATACACCTTTTATTAACCCTTTGTCAGTTTTTGTCCAAACATCAGCACAGTTACTAGATCCCTTTAAATCAAAATAACACATGTGTTTTAAAAATTCACATAATTTACCATTTTAAACACAAATAATTACCAGCTCTGGTGAACATCTCAAACTCGGAGACCGTTTCTCGGAAGGGCTGCATATTCTTCTCCAACTTCCGGGCGGGCAGCTCCAGCGTCATGTTAGTCGTGTGCCAACCCAGGCCGCTGAAGAACGACGTCTCTACGGTCTGGACGTGATCGCGGTCCCAGGCCGCCTTCTCTCTTTCGACCTTCTCTGGGTATTCCCAGTACGGCGGCATCACGGTGACATTGGTGTAGGGGTACAAATCATCAACGTTTGTCACTCCTTCTATAGTAATAATACAAAATAATCATGAAAACAAATTGATTTAATGGCTAATATATCATCTATATGAATATATGCGTTTCACACAACAATACACACAATTAATTCGCACAATATATTTCTTTTTACAGGTAATCTTTCTTTAACAATCACCACATCCTCTTTACAGCAGGTCATGTCTTAGATACTGTGAAAAACAATATTGCAGTCCCTTTATTCTAATATCGAATTAATAGTTATCATACTCTTTTACCATGAAAAATTGTCTATTTGAGTTCAAGTCCTCACCATTACTGCTTCGCTTTAATATTCAAATGACCACTGACATCGCATCGTCGCAACAATACCAAAAAGCTATGGTTTAACTTTTTTAATTTGCAGAACACATCCCATAATAACAACTAGACGCAGTGCACTCAGGGAGTGCATACCTCCGCCAACACTCAAATGTTCATGTTTGCGTGACCTTGACATTGCCCTTTGACTTTTGACCTTGAAAATTTAATGGGATCTATTCTCGATGAACACAAAGTTTCTACGAAAAATTGGTTGAGATATCTGTGAAATTGTGCGCAGGAGACTGGTGACGAACAAACAAACAAACAGGACCGAAAACATAACCTCCTCCAACTTTGTTGGCGGAGGTAATAATAATAATAACTAGAAATTGCGCGCTCGGCGGGTCGCGCAGCCGAGCACATGTATCCCCCGAACCAATTGCATTGCACTTTTGTGGGTTGTAATATTGTGAACTGAACAAGTTTGGTGGTGTACGTTGTTCTACTAGGCTGGCAGTAGCCTTTGGGCAAGGCCTCGCGCGCTGTTTGTCCTCCGAGCAGGGTCTGATTAATAGACAAGGCGATGTGCGCTTACAGCAGTGATCGCTGGACTGAGCCGCGTCAGCGGCGAGGCCTTTGCTAACTTGCGGAGCTCATTAATATTGGCATATGTAACAGGCTCTTACATTATGCAGCAGTTAAAACAATTGCAGCCAATCGTCATTGTTTAGGGTTTTGAACAAGGTGTTATACTTGGATTTGTTTATCAATTATAGGGGGATCAGTATTCAAGTGTACTAGAGTCTCTAGAGAATCATATATCTCATTCAGTTTAAAAAACATTATTTTAATGTCAAGTAAGTTTTCAAATGACTCAAGTATTAATTAATTTGCTGTTTGATAATGGATTTATTGAAAATATTACTTCATTTTTTTCTCATTCTAACAATCTATACCTATGCAAAGTAGATCCCCTGATCTTTCTTTTCATCCCTCAGCTGAGATATTTGCAATAATTGTGCATGGCCCTGGTACTTTTTAGACATGTATTTCTGGATTTGATGTCTGAACCTAAATCTCTTACACACAACGGCAACCATGAATCCGCCCCACACCAAAATCAATAGGCTTCATCCTCTTTCCTTAATACACCTTCATACCAAATAAGAAAATGATCGGACAAGAACTCGGACCTGTAGAGCGTTCACATGGTAATCTTAACTATTTCTTTATATCATGGTTATCATGGTTACCATGGCAACCAGGACTCCGCCCCACACCAAAATCAATAGGCTTCATCCTCTTTCCTTAATACACCTTCATACCAAATTAGAAAATGATCAGACAAGAACTCGGATCTATAGAGCGTTCACAAGGTAATCTTAACTATTTCTTTATATCATGGTTACCATGGCAAACAGGACTCCGCCCCACACCAAAATCAAAAGGCTTCATCCTCTTTCCTTAATACACCTTCATACCAAATTAGAAAATGATCGGACAAGAACTCGGACCTGTAGAGCGTTCACAAGGTAATCTTAACTATTTCTTTATATCATGGTTACCATGGCAACCAGGACTCCGCCCCACACAAAATCAATAGGCTTCATCCTCTTTCCTTAAGACACCTTCATACCAAATTAGAAAATGATCGGACAAGAACTCGGACCTGTAGAGCATTCACAAGGTAATCTTAACTATTTCTTTATATCATGGTTACCATGGCAACCAGGACTCCGCCCCACACCAAAATCTAAAGGCTTCATCCTCTTTCCTTAAGACACCTTCATACCAAATTAGAAAATGATCAGACAAGAACTCGGACCTGTAGAGCGTTCACAAGGTAATATAACTATTTATTTATATCATGGTTACCATGGCAACCAGGACCGCGCCCCACACCAAAATCAATAGGCTTCATCCTCTTTCCTTAATACACCTTCATACCAAATTAGAAAATGATCGGACAAGAACTCGGACCTGTAGAGCGTTCACAAGGTAATCTTAACTATTTCTTTATATCATGGTTACCATGGCAACCAGGGCTCCGCCCCACACCAAAATCAATAGGCTTCATCCTCTTTCCTTAATACACCTTCATACCAAATTAGAAAATGATCGGACAAGAACTCGGACCTGTAGAGCGTTCACAAGGTAATCTTAACTATTTCTTTATATCATGGTTACCATGGCAACCAGGACTCCGCCCCACACCAAAATCAATAGGCTTCATCCTCTTTCCTTAATACACCTTCATACCAAATTAGAAAATGATCGGACAAGAACTCGGACCTGTAGAGCGTTCACAAGGTAATCTTAACTATTTCTTTATATCATGGTTACCATGGCAACCAGGACTCCGCCCCACACCAAAATCAATAGGCTTCATCCTCTTTCCTTAATACACCTTCATACCAAATTAAAAAATGATCGGACAAGAACTCGGACCTGTAGAGCGTTCACAAGGTAATCTTAACTATTTCTTTATATCATGGTTACCATGGCAACCAGGACTCCGCCCCACACCAAAATCAATAGGCTTCATCCTCTTTCCTTAATACACCTTCATACCAAATTAGAAAATGATCGGACAAGAACTCGGACCTGTAGAGCGTTCACAAGAAAATCTCTGCGGCGGACGCGGCGGACGCGGCGGCGGCGCGACGAGGCCAAATCCATAGTATCCCCCGAAGTGGTTCGGGGGATACAATAATATATGCTTATATAGCGTATAATAATCACTATGAAAAATATTTACTTAAAATTTAAAAGATACGTACATACATATATTGCAATTTAGGAAAGACAAAGAACACATATAATATGAGTTTGAATTCCTCACCTTTACTGCATCGCTTCCCGTAAGACACCTCAAATAACGGAGCGTCTTCTGTGCGATTTCTGACAATCTCCACTCGCAGGATGCCATCCCGCGGCCACTTGTCGCGATAGTTCGCGAGACAGTTGATGGGAGAGCGGGAGAACGTCCGATGGATGTAGGCCAAGATAAACAGAGCTGTCAAGGCCTGCAACAACAAAAAAGGGGGATTGAAAACAAAACATGAATAAATCAATAAACAAGTAATGAAATACAAGCTAATTGTACAGTTTTGCTACTTGTCACGATAGTCTTTGAGACAACAACGATATCAAGTGTAACTATACGCTATACACAACATGTACATGTACATATAAAGGGAATTAATGTTATAAATAAAATGAAATGAAATGCAATTTATTGTCATTTCTTGCTCATCCATATGAAACACAGAATAAAGAGAAATTTGTGTAATATTAGTGTTATAATAATGACTGAAATAATGGATAAACAAACTAACAGAATCAATTTATTATTTTAAGAATCATTATATCAAGCAAACTCTGCAATAATATGCAGCATCTGAATAACACAAAATTATTCATAAACTGAAAGTGTAAACAAGCTGGAATGTCAGTAACGTTTCTGCTGAGGTTGTTCCAGCTTCTTTGAATTTTGAGTCCACTGATAATTTTCTCCCATTCAAATTACTTTACTGCGATGAGTAACGTCTTCTGTTATATGTGGCATCTTTCATCTACCATACATGTAAGTTATAAAGTTGGCAATTACATGCATTTCTTTAATACATTACATGATCCACAAAAAAATGCACACAGCAATGAAGCACGATGATTGTTCTTTATAAAAAAGACATTATTTATAATCTGTTAACATTTATTTGAAAACTTACCTTCAGGAGGATGGCAAATTCAAAGAACCTTCTGACGGAGGGCGGGAAGGCGCGGGCGTACGTGATGGCAATCTTGAAGAACAGGGCGTGGAAGAGCCGATCGCGCACGTTGAGGAGCGGGTTGTTGTTATTGTTGTTGTTAGCTCTGCCATTGTTCAGGTTCTGCGCACCAGTGGGTAGGTGGGGAGTTGTAGGTCGTCTTGATCCTCCGCTGCTTGTTGTTGATCGGGTTGTGGTGGGCCAGCCTCTTGGTTGCCGCCTGCCTCTTGCAAGGGTGGTTGAGGCGGTGGTTGTTCGGTCGTTGCAGACATGATAGCACGGAATATCCCCCTATAAGCACCCGATCTGTAATATATACATAAAGAAAGAAGTTGATTATGAAATTGGTATTTTGAGAAGGGTTCCCTACTTCTGCTCTTGTTGTTGGCTAGGCTCTGGGTGGACACGTGGTGTGGCAAGACTGGTAGAGCACGTGCTTTCTGATCTCGAGATCCCGAGTTCGAACCCAGCCCACACTGTTTGTCCTTCAGCAAGACAATTAATCCACATTGCTGCTCTCTACCCAGGAGTATAAATGGGTACCGTAAATCTCTGTGTATAAAATGCACTCGTGTATAAAACGCACCCCCAACTTTCCCCACAAAAAAAAAAATAAATAAAAAAATAAAAATCTTAAATATATTCTTATTAAAGAAAGGTAACATCTTTAGTATTCCATTCCATCAACAAGTTCACAAAAATATGTGCCCAGAAAAAAAATAAATAATTGGAAACGCATCACCATTCTAATGCATGTGTTCATGCGGTCTGAATTACGCAGACTGCTATGTGTGCGGTGAATTGCAACGTGTGCAGAGCGAACGAATCGCCCGGGAATCTATTGTTTACAAACGTGCGCGTGAATAGCATTGGCGCACTCGCAAATGGTTGGCCCGTGTGGAACCAGGAAATAGCCGTGGTTCCGTAAGTGGTGGAAATTAATTGCTTTGTTTATGAATTACACAACCCTTTGCAAAATGTTGGGTATCTATTTGATATCACAAAATGGTACCAAAACAATTAATGTGTTGTTCTTTGCCTGGTGGTCCCCTTTAATGTTGAATGTAGCATTCATCAACATCATTTTCTCACATAAAAATAGTGGTTAGTACACAAATTGCACATTTATTGAGCAGTAACACTGGTGCTCATAAATATTCATATTCATATTCATGAATATTCATGAGCACCAATACTCACTAAATATGATGCAATTTTCTAAATTTACTACTAACTAATTTTAATTATAAGCTTGCAATTTTTACATCTGTAACCAATATTTTTTGTGTGAGAAAAAGGTATATTTAGCTGAATGCTACAACTGACAGCAAGCCCTTGTCATACGCTAAACCATGTGTTATACACATTCAACATGACTACAGGGTGTCCAAAAAAAAAAAATACAATTTTGTTAATTTTTTTTTGTTGCTGTACCTGTGTATAAAACGCACCCCCACTTTGAAAATTTTCCGACGGAAAAAAAGTGCGTCTTATACACGGAGATTTACGGTACTTGGTCGGGTGTTAATTAGCCTTCCCAGGGAGTCGAGACGGTGCGCAAGATAATTGTGCAGGTTTGACCTGTACCTGTTGACCAAGGGTAATAATAATGCAATTAGAAACATTGTATTAAGCGCTATATAAATGTAATATATTATTATTATTACCCATGCCATCTTGCAAGGGTGGTTGTTCGGGGTACTTTCCGGATGTCAAATGGAAACGCTATAGTGGGAGTAGGCCATAACAGGTGTTCCATAGTATATTCCTGGATGCATTCACAAGCAGTTTGTTCAGCTCCTAAACACCACTTCTGCATTAGGGCTCTGCATTGTCCGTAAGACTGTAACCCCTATGATGTATGTTGAGAAGGGTTCACTACCCTGTTCAGTTGTTGCAGACAATATGAGAGCAAGAAATACAGTATTTGACCAAAACTACTTTTTGGCCAAGTGCCAAATTATCTAATATAAACCCTTTGTCTGATTCTTTCTAAAAATCATTTTAAAGTCCGGACAATTTTCATAGTTTAAAGGTTAACCGTGCAATAATTTTTTTTTAAAATCACCATGGACAAACTGAGTTAAAACGTGAAAGTATTTTTGCAACTTGTGTTGGGGAAAGAAAGAGTCCTTAATTCCTTTAATTAAAGGGGACACCCAGGCAAAGAACAACACATAATTATATGTCTTGGTACCATTTTGTGATATCAAATAGATACCCAACATTTTGCAAAGGGTTGTGTAATTCATAAACAAAGCAATTAATTGCCACCACTAATGGAACCACTACTATTTCCTGGTTCTGAACGGGCCAAACATTTGCGAGTGCGCCAATGCTATTCACGCGTACGTTTGGAGACAATAGAATCCCGGGCCATTCGTCCGCTCTGGACAAAGTAGTCTCGTACATGCAGACCAATAAACGCATGCTTTAGCATGGTGATGCGTTTTCCAATTATTTTTTCTTTCTTTCTGGAAACATATTTTTGTGAACTTGTTGATGGAATGGAATACTAAAGATGTTAACTTTCATTTATAAGAATACTATTTTTGTGTGGTGGAACCCTTTAAACACTCAATTCTAAAAAGATCAGTGACACTTTATACATGGAACTGAAAATAACATTGGCATTGTCACAGGGTACACAAGGCATTTTGGATTGATAAATTGCATTCAGTTCTGTCCTTCAAAGGATTACATGTACATGCCATTCCATTTATACAATTGTAATACTATATAGCAAAGGTTATTGAGTTAAAGGGGACCACCAGGCAAAGAACAACACATTATTATATGTTTTGGTACCGTTTTGTGATATCAAATAGATACCGAACAATTTGCAAAGGGTTGTGTAATTCATAAACAAAGCAATTAATTTCCACCACTTACGGAAGCACTGCTATTTCCTGGTTCCATACGGGCCAACCATTTGCGAGTGCGCCAATGCTATTCACGCGCACGTTTGTAAACAATAGATTCCCGGGCGATTCGTTCGCTCTGCACACGTTGCAATTCACCGCACATATAGCAGTCTGCGTAATTCAGACCGCATGAACGCATGCTTTAGAATGGTGATGCGTTTCCAATTATTTTTTTTTCTTTCTGGAAACATATTTTTGTGAACTTGTTGATGGAATGGTTTACTAAAGATGTTACCTTTCTTTAATAAGAATATTATTTTTAGGTGGTGGTACCCTTTAATCTTTACTCTATCTACAAAACAAAGATGGCTTCAGATATATACAATCAAAGACCTTTGATACTAGGTTAAAATTAAAATGTTATTTGGCGTGCTACTTTTTAACGATAAATTAGCACCCTGACTAATGTATACAAATGTACATACAACTCTAGATGACGAATAATAAAATTTGATTTGCAGGCTCTTTTGGCATTTCAAGGGCTAAATTTCCCTCAGCCCACATGTCCATGTACCCTGTTAATCAATGCAGTTTTCTTTACATGCTGCCTGCTACCTACATGTACATGTAGCAAACTAAAATAGAGGGGCTATCAATTACAATGCACATACATGTAGGTATCACTACAGGGTTGAACCTTAGTCACCAATTATTTATATTTTCAGTTGTACTTTGGTCCTCTACATTCTCTGGCACAGTCTTGGGACTAAAGTATTATCTCAACACAGTTCACTCAAGTATAATAGTGATGCGCCGCGAGCATCCAAAGAGGAATGTGTGCTATATTAGTAGTAGCCACCATTATTAATTAGTTTTATTATTATTATTATCATTATATCCGGCTAAAGATTCTTTCGAGTGCCAGGGATTAAGCAGCTCTATGGCATTTGAGTGTATTGTGTGGCCCAGTGCAAAAATGTGACCTTGGCACTCGAAGGAGTTAAAGCTAGAAAACCTTTTTCCTTGTGGACCAGTCGGCAAGTAAAGATTTCTCAAATGTTAGTGGTTTAAAAAAAATTAAAAAATAAAAATCTGGTGGCCGCAAAGATAGAAAAAACATTGACAATTCTGTTACATATATATGGTTGCCCCTTCCGACAAAAGAAAGTTTGTATATCATTTTGGTGACCAAATGGTTATTTTTGCAGAGCTGCCAAGTTTCATTTGATCATTTCAGTATTCTTAGCTCACACCTACAAATCAGTATTTTGCTGAGCAGATAAGTAGTGCTGTAACTGACCTTGATGATCGGATCGATTGATCGGATCGGCAAAATTGTATTGATCATCGAAATCGGATCGCAGATCGGATCGGATATGATCGGCTAAAAAAAAAAAAAAAAAAAAAAAAAAAAAAAGATCCCCAAAAAACACATTTTGGGAATATAAATGAATACCAAAGCAACATATATCCATATTAATAAGCCCAAGGTAATCTTGTACGGGTATGCTTTCATTTCAAACTGATTACCTCTTCTTTTACAAAATTACTCACGCCGATTCTGAGCTTAGTCCCATGTGATTAATTTGGCGTAACCTTTCAGAATCACATGGGACTTAGGTCAGAATCGGCGCGAGTAATTTTGTAAAAGGAGAGGTAATCAGTTTTAAATGAAAGCATACCCATATAAGATTACCTTGGGCTTATTCATATGGATATATGTTGATTTGGTATTCATTTTTATTCCCAAAATATGTTTTTTGGATCATTTTCCAAAGAAAAAAAACATTTTTTTTTTTTTTTGCCGATCCGATCTTCCGATTTTTTCTGCATGATCGGAAATCGGCAAAAACGGTCCGATCATGTATGATCGGATCGTGATCGGCATGCCGATCCGATGATCGGTTACAGCACTACAGATAAGTATTTTTCTGTGCGGCAAAAAAATGTTGAGAAACTTTATATTTTCTTTTATTTTTATTAGTGCAAAACACAATGAATGAGCATGCCACTAAATATGCATTGGTGCAGTGCTGCCAACATCTAGAGGGGAAACAAAATGGTTTTCTTCCCCCCCCCCCCCCGTATTTATTTCTTACAAATCATACTGCCGTATTCACATTTTAAAAATTGTACTAAATATGGCCAATCCGTACTACTTGGCAGCTCTGTTTTTTAAAAATAATTATCTATTTAATCCATATCTTTTTCCTCTTCTTCTCTGTCATATTGAATTTTTAAAAGAAAAAGAAAACTTCTTGACTCATACAGCCGTTTCAAATTCTAAGAATGCTCTGCTAATCTGCTTGCAAAGACTTATTTCAAGCATTCAAAACAGCTTCAAATGCCAATCAAATTACTTTTTGCTACAGGCTTTGAGTTTGAAGGGCATTGAAGAGGAATGACAAAATGTATGCATGAACCAAGATTTATTTAATTTGGCATTCTCTTCTGCGACATACGGCATGACATCTATGCAATTGTATTCAGCATTCTCTTCCATATGTGCCCACAGCATGAAAAAAAGAACTGAGTAATAGTAAACATACATACAATGTCAACAAAAACAAACATACCTTTCTTAGTCAGTTTTGCATCTACTTATTTGGGTTAGACCGATATATCTGTCGTTTTTAGGGCCTATTTTACATTTACTGTGAGTCTTAACGACAGGTTCCATGATTGAACATTTCATGCGGGGCAATACCTGCGTAGATCAGAGAGAAAAGCTAGTCATGAACGGGTGGAAAAAAACAATGTTTTAAGACATATCCAACAAAGTTTCTTTTTGACACATACCAACCCTCATCAAGAAATCAACTCGCCAATTGGTTCCCAATTCATGTCTGAACTCTCAAGTTGATATTTCAA
Organism: Echinarachnius parma; assembly: GCA_037951105.1. NCBI lineage: Eukaryota > Metazoa > Echinodermata > Echinoidea > Clypeasteroida > Echinarachniidae > Echinarachnius > Echinarachnius parma. The sequence continues at coordinate 10,261 of JBAMJV010005218.1, forward strand.
GCTGTAATTTCCCAGAGCTTTTCTTCCCGTCTGCTGCAACATTTTGAAATATTTGTTCGCTGCGCATGTACGATCCTTTACCGATGTATACATGGCCATGGTCCCTGTTGCAGTAGAGAGATACAATCAATTGTAAGTTACAATTAATTGTAAGTCATATCATGTTTTAAATGCGCAAATCTGATTGGTTGAAGCGCACACATTTTCCGACTTAATAATTAATTGTAACTTACAATCGATTGTATCTCTTTCTGTAACACTAACAGCAATGCAGAGGTACCATCATACACGTGCGCGCAGCGAACAAAGATTTTTAAAATGTCACAGCAGACATGGCAACAAAAGAAAGCTTGGAGAAACAGCTTGAACATCAAGCAAAAATGTGAAAGAGACCCTTAACAAAAATAGGGATTATATTCATACTAGATATATCGGTCAAGGATTAACAATCAATTTCATCACAGATTTGATTCTTTCCTTTAAACTTTATTCATTGACAATGCAATGACAAAGTCAAAGTCAAGACAGATCTGTTCGAACAGATGTTCTTCAGAAGTTGCGCCTTCACGGGTCAATTCAACGTTCAATAATGACCAGATGCAGATGCGATGGCCCATCATTCTCAGCGGCATATGATATATCATTAACATTTGTATTGTAATCTCCTAAACACACAGCCTCAGTCATACTTCATAGACATAGATCTAGACTAGACAATGGCATGCACCCAATCAATGCACAGCCTCAACAATAACACCACCACTCAACTCGCAGGCGAAGGCCGAAGCGCAAGGAAGGAAGAACCGACCAACGCAACAGAAGTCGATGTGTTGATATTAATTCACACTGAACTAAGCAGACTGCAAACTCCGTTCATTCAACTCACCTGCAACTAAGAAAGCGATTTCGGGACGAAATTCACAATTATCTGGTCATCGAAGGGCACCTTATGGCTACGAAACTAATAATTAAACCGAACTGGGATTTCACGATGTATTTCGCCTCATAGACCCCTTTTTGCAGCGATTTTGTCGTCAGATCTCTCTCAGAATACGCCTGTGACAGCGGCCATTTTGATGTATTAGACTGAACTATACGTCATATGGGGGAGGTACATTATCTGCAGACCCGCGGTCGGCCGGAGGACAATGTTTGGGTCAAATTGAGGGTCCATTTTCATGTTTTTGTGGGGATGGGGGGGGGGGGGGGGGGCATAATCCAGATAAAAGCTGAAGAATGTACTAGTATGCAATCCAGTTACATTTGTGAGGATGACAATGCTATTCCCACGTAGGCCTACGCTACTGAAACAGCCATAGGGAGGTTGGGGGGGGGGGGGGGGGGGGGGGGTCGCTCTGCACCCTCAAGAGTTTTGAAAGACAGCAATATTGGGAATAAAGCACAAATTTAAGTAAAACATGCATTTTATTTAGGTGCTCAAGGTAACATGATTTGGCAAAAAAAATCCTTTTAAAAAAAGATAATATTTGGTTGTTAGGTGAAATCAGCATAATTCGGGCAAAAGGCATCAGCTCCATGCAGGTATAAAAGCGAGTTTGCATCATAGTTTGCATGCCCCTATTTTATTTTTTTCAATGTTTGTGAATGTGAATTATCCAATCAAGTTCCATTAATATATTGGACAAATAAATTCAACATTGAATCTTGAATTCAAGGAAGGTTGGGTAGATGGGGCCAATCTTATTCCTTATCGAAAGAAAATCATTATCATTACAATAAACATTCTAATTTAAAAGTGACCATGCAAAACTATTTGTATAGGATAGCATTTACTAACAAAGTGTTATACTGTTATCCCCCTTGTTTCTGTGGACAAAGTTACAAACCCTATTATAGAAAATACCAGCACTTATGTACAAGAGCATAAATTTTGTACAAGCTTCCACAAAACTTCTACCAGCACACTTTGTGACCTTTTTCAAAATCAAGAAACTGATAGCACATCCAGAGGCAATGCTGACTGTAAGTTCTATGACCTACACCCATTTTGGTCATAGACATAGTGGTTGTAGCAAGGCCCCCCCTTGGGAGGGGGGGGGGGGGGGAGGGTACATGGCCCCATGCCCCCCCCCCCCCAATAATTTGTAGAAAAAAAACAATATGAACATAAGAGGACATTTTTTGAGGAATACGGTGTGCATCCTCAATAATTTGCATGCCTCCCCAATCAGTCTCAGCTAGCTTTATATAAGGCTTAGGATTAGGATTATGAATCAGAATTAGGGTTATACTTATAGGTAGAGCTGAGTCAAATCGAATGGCTATTCGATATCCGACCGTGAAGGTCGGATACCGAATACAAATTTTCGGATACGAATATCCGAAAAAAAAGAAAAAAAAAAAAAAAAAAAAAAAAAATCAATATTTTGTTTTCCTTTTTTTTTTCCCCGTTTAATTTTGTAATCCCCATTCGATAGATTCGATCAGAAAATGGCACATTGAACCCTGCTATCTATTGCTAAAGTTAAAAGTTAAGGTATTTTACATAAATTACAAATAAACTAAACAAATAATAAACCAAAGGTAAGAGGATTAATATACAAGTGGTATAGTGAGTGCCAAATTTAGAAGAATCTATGATGAGATATCGAAGTATTTCATCTTGACAGCAGCTTGTACACTAACATCACACTGTATTGCCGATTCTAATTGAAACAACGGACATAATATTTATTTAAACAATTTATTTTTTTAAAAAATTAAAAAAAATTCGGATATTCGATATCCGACCGTTTTTACACGACTCATATTCGAAATTCAAAATATTCGATTTGACTCAGCACTACTTATAGGTTAGTATTAGGTTTAGGAGCTTGGATTATCGTTAGCTTAATAATATACATGTATATATATATATATATATATGGTTGGCGTTCAAGACTTCAAATTTGGAGTTGGGAAAATTGAAATTACGGGCATCGATAATCAGACGAAATGAGAGGTAGATCAAATGGACGGAGACCAAGTGACCCTCTAAACTATGGTGACAGGGGCCACACATGGGGGTGGGGGGGGGGGGAGACACAGGATTCCCTTGATGTAGGGAAAGCCCGTGGCAAAAACCAAACAAATAAGCAATCATATTGAATGTTTCATGTTTATCTTACTTCATTTTCCTTGCAAAGGGCAATTAAGGGCAAAGGGAGGGGGGGGGGGGGGGCGGGGGGAGGTAGGCTGGCAGTGAGAAGGTTTGTGATGGTGGAGGAGGAGCAACTGACAGTTTGCTCCTCCCCCTTAGATATACACATACCATACACACACACTTACTCACAAGCACATGCATACACATACACACACACTCACACGCATACTCGCAAGCACACATGCATACACAGGCACACACACACACACACACACACACACACACCCAAACACATACCAAACCCATGCACAACACACACACATACACACACACACACACACTCACAATCCTACATGACCTTACAATAGAGGAAAGCTATTGTTCCTCCATTGTTACTCTGCCCCAAACGTCTCGACAAACTAACATTTGTCATTCAAAGACTATCAATTAAACTATACCTTCCAAGGTCCATTATTCTAGGATTGTTTCTTTGTGATCTTTCTTCCCTGTAACTACTATACACGAACACACCCATCAAACAAAGACATACACATCTGAATAACAAAGCACAGTTCTCCATCCGTAATAAACTTTTACTACTCTCATTTAAAACAAAAATAATTATCAATAATAATGATGGCTACTTATATAGCGCACGCTCCGTCTTAAATATAAAGCTGTCTTGTAATAATTATGTGAGGTAAGTAGACTTTCTATTAGAAGTATATATATCAAGACAATTTCCAAGCAAATTCAGTAATTAATTATTTCTGGGGGGAGAGAGGGAATTCATTTTGTAGCTCTTCGACAATTAGATGATGCTTTTTAAAGATGCTATCCGTTATTTATTTTGTAAACAACGACCTTTGATTTTACATCAAATTAATAGGGAAGACACATAAGTACTAATCAAAACAAAGGAAGCATTTTGTTTTAGTCAAGACCACAAAGTATTTAATAGCATTGATAAGCTTTGATAGATTGAAATTCACAAATCATCCCCGTGTTTTCTCATATCATTGCAAAAATACAGCATATTCTTCTTGTGACACATGCTTGTTATAATTCCACCTTGTACTGCAATGAGGAAGAAAATAAGAACGCCTTTTTTAATATTTATAATTTAGAGCATATCCCATAATGTAAGACTTGAAGGTACAATGTCTCATAACGTCTTAAAGCCACTGAGTCGCAGGATCTGGAGGGCGCTATTGAAAAGTGCAAAAAAACAGCGACATGCCCTCGTAACTATGCAAGTTTACGCTTGAACACAACACTGTAATGCATTTAAGCTACTGAGTAGACTGCACTAACGGTTATCACTTAAAAAAACTCACTAGGCAACGTCATGTACTTGTAACTCTGCGAATTGTGCGTGAGCACGTTACAGTGCGTGTTGGCTACAGTGTGCTACAATCCCTATACATTTTTTAACAGCGCCCCCAAACACAACAACGACACAGTGACTTTAAACTATACAGAAGTACAACACACAGTAGCTGGAATCTAAATGAATCAACATATCTTTGTATATACACACACAATATAAGCTTAATCTTCATCTCATCAAATAATAATGGTAGTAGTAGCGAACAAAAATAACCTACTTGTAATATTCTGAAATTGCCTCGCATTTCTTACTTTCACACTGGAATATACAAAGCAATTACAAATTTCAAATTCAGATACAGCATAATAAAGCTAAGTATTCACATATCAAATTGAACATTGCTGTATAAAAAAATATGCATTTAAAACTAATGTCTACCGTAAGCAAAAAAAGTGTGAATTAAACAAAGCAATAGCAATTATAAAACTGTGACAAATCTTTGCGTAAAAATAATTGGAATGAAACATACATAATCTTTTTAGTCAACAAAACAGATGCTAATCATCTGTACTACTTGCATGTATCTAATTCATGTTTATATTTTAATTTAATCAATACCATAGCATCAATGACAGAAAGAGATAAGCAGTAATCAACCTTTCCCATATTACCCTATCAAAGATTCTAAAATGGAAAAAGATATTAATTTAAATCCCATTTCAAGGCAATTGGATTGTACAAAGGAAAGGTGTATATATTCTTGCAAAGAAATAATTGAATGATTAAAAATCATAAACTTACGGTTTGATCATTCAGTACATTAAATTTTCCCCTTTTACAAGATTTCAACTCCTTTGATTTTTAAACAAGATTAAAACGAAGAATCTTTTTCTTCATTTTTGCACTTTTGTGATGCCTAATTGTAAAAGACTTTTGATCTGTAAAACACACTCAACCCTGACCATTTTACAATAGTATTTGAGGTTTGCTGAATAAAATGACTATAAAAGTGGAATATGTATTTTGATCCTCAAAAAATCACCTAAGGAGAATGAAACAAAAACAAAAATAATTTGATCCCAGTTATAAAATTCAACTTAAAAAGAACACCCCAAAACAGGTGTAATCATAAAAAGGTTTGATCCTAATTAGAATAATCACATAGTGCAAACACATATTTAACCAAGCAAAAAGCTATCATGGAATGCTTAAGATATTTCCCTGGTTTTAAAAGGAGGTAATTTTGTTTTAGTGTGGTCATATTATTTCAGGTATTGGCACTGCAGAGTAGATTTGTTAAAACACATTTGGAGAGAAGGGGGAGGGAACAAAACATTTACAACAAAATCAAATATTATGCGGGTAATTTGGGAAGCACTTGGGTAAATGTTTTCATTGTTTGGAATAAACAAACATTTGGGAACAAAGCAAACATTAGACACTAAAAAGGACAACAAATTGGCACATATCCACTGGAGAATTTGTATTAAAAATAATTTGGTCTGTTTAGACTTTAGAATTTAAAAAAGCTACATATCGGTATCCTCTAAAACGTCTGCTCTTAGGACTTTTGTTGGTCTGTCTCTCTCTCTCATTAAGTTTGAAATATCTCCTAAGAATCCACTCAAGAGCTTAATTGGTTTATGTTATGTATTTTTAAAATCATTAATATATCAAAGGATATGTTGCACTTAATAAATATCCTGTATCATTATTATTCAGGCCTACTTTGATATACTTCCAGGAAGTTTTGTGCAGGACTTTACACAAATTTAAATGTAAATAGCCCTAATATATTTTGGTGATTTGATTTGTTTGAAAAATGAAATAAAGGGTCTCTTATAGTTGTATTAATTTTTCCTGATAAACTAATTTGTACACAACAACCCTACATCTGATACTACTTCTATCAGTTGCAGAGTATTGACAATCATGACAAGTAACGCAGACAAAAATCCTGATAATTCTTCTCTATTCTCACAATGAAAATTGGAATAGCTGCATAGAAACCTGGGTTATTTGGCACACACAATATAGAGCATATGGCGACGACACAAAAGTCAACCGCAGTCCGACCTCGATTATCCAGCCACATTTTGATCCTCAACCCTCCGGATAAACATACACATGTACATAGCAGCGCAAGTTCAATAACAAAAATTCAAAGAGCATCGCATGTGCATTTGCTCATGTTTCGCGCATGTGATAGCCATATAGGTACTTAGGCAAACTTGGACATTTGTTCTTTTGGTGTATGCGTTTACACCACACACGTTTTGAGTGACATTTTCAGGTGTATGAAATACAGAGAACCGACACACACAGCGAGATCCCATCCAATTAATAGGTTTTTTGGATAACCGATGGTCGGATAATTTTAGCCAGATAATTTTAGTCGGACTGCATCGTTAACGAGTCTGTCTACAAGATAATGCGATGAAAACATGTCTAACACATTACATCAGAGGTTCCAGAAGGTAATTGGATAGATAAGCATTCACTGCGTAAAAACCTGCCTACACAGGAATGAAATATGACACAACATATATAATGTATTTCCGGCTCGTGACAATTTTTCTTGAACACAGCTTGAAACATGAATTCAATTATGCGAGGATCCATAATAACATTTTGAAGATAATAATACAGAAGCACAAAATGAAACTGGAAAATGAACAGTAATAATTTGATCAAAATAGATACATAATTATAGTGTTTTTTTTCTCCAAACCTAGTTATTCTTTATAAGTACTTGTATGGTTATATTGAAGAACTCCTTTTGCATGATGATGATGATGAATATAAAATGAAATAACAATATTTTGATCCACTGCATACTTGATATACATGTAAGAAAGAAGAAAAAAATATATAAAAAACAATCTAAATAATACAAGTTATAAACATGAAATATAAATGAGAACATGATTTGAGAATATCTATAAAAACCATTCTTTCAAATCTTTGGTTTGCAAACTATATCAAAGACAATGACAATCATACAGTGCGAATTTGCAGGAACCAAAAAAAATGAATGTACACATAAAAATGTAATATTAATAAACATTGTTCAAACCTAATGTACAGTGTAAAAAAAACAAAAACAAAAAAATTAAAATATTTTCCTTCAAACTTCTAAAAAAAAAAAAAAAAAATGTGCATCTTTTACATTGCTTATTAATGGGTTTATATTCATGTACAGTGTGTAACTAACTTTTTAAGAGAAAAGTTACCTTACGATTTAATTTGCAATATATTATACAAACATAAAAACATGCAGTGCAAACTGGATTCCTTTTTTGTTAGGGGGGGGGGGTGCTTACAGTAATCAAACTTTGTTATAAGCAATTAAATCCTTTACAAAAATTATTCCTGTTCATTATTCATGTTATAATTATTTTGTTAACTTAGCCTTTTTTGCTTATTTTTTCTCCAACTGAAACATAACCATCCCCATAAGAATGCATTCTTAAGTTTAAAAAACATAGAAATAAGAGTACCAGTTCAGTTTTCTCTGTTACTTTTAAATGAATACAACAAAACGTCTGGTTAATATATAGTTTTTATGTTTTTCCTTCTATCAAACTCTTTTTTCTTTCTTCTTTCAAGGTTTGGTTTCATGAATAAAATTTGACAAACATAATGCAACTACAGCATCCTTTGACACATATCAGAAACATGTAAGGATGCTTCCTATAGTAAAGGCACTAATGTTAGACAACATTCATTTCAGTAAATATATATATATCATACATCTTTCTCTATTTGAGTATATATCATCCTACAAAATATGTATCTTAAAAACCTTAGAAAAAACCCTTCATCTTCAAATAAGATTTGTTTGTTTGTTTGTATATCAAAATACATCAGTGAAATACTTCACTATTGTCACAAGTTTCATACTTAACTTCACATAACATGTTTTTATTAAGAAACTTAGTTTAGAAACTCTACCAACTTATGACTTTGATGTCACATTTAGTCCATGTCACAAATCTGAATGTTAAAACTTTTAAAATACTTTTTCATCATACCTCAATACAAAAATACCACTACAAAGACATACTCAATTTGTTACATACATGTACATGCACTGGAATGCTGTTTTCCCCTTCATTTTTTCATTATAATATGCTAACAAAAGCATCAGTAAGCAGTAATTAAATAAGAGGAATAGGTATTTGAATTTGCAAAGCTAAACAAAAATCCCTCAAAATAACATATTCCATCAATTAAACAAAAATAATCGCCAAGAATCATCACTTTTTACACAAGAACTTATTAATTTGAAGTAGCAAGATAAGAATTGGAAAACATAGTTAATCTGTAGCGGTTATAAGCTCAAAACTTGGAACATGATTTCTTTCAGTTGAACATGTAATTTGATCTAAAATATTTGCGATAGGAATGCAAGAAAGTGAAAAGCTTTAATTGGTCAACATTTTGCAAACTGGGGCTTATTGCATGAACAATCAACAAAATTTCCTACTCCAAAAAAATCAAACGCATCATTGCACTTTCATGCAACTTTTGGTTTGATACATACAGGAGTTGACGCAAAGTTGCGTTTGACTGGTAATTTGAAATAAATCGGAAATCTCAAGTCCAAAAATCAAACAAACCTTTGCATCAACATGTAAACGCAACTTGGGAATTGATGCACGGGCTCATGCACAATTGCTTGCGTTTAACTGGCAACTTGCAACCAATCAGTGATCACGCTATCCCTGGACAGTAACGTTCGCTCACCAAGTTGTGATTGAGGTTTCATGCAATACGCCCCCGATCTACAACTACAACTTGTACTATTTCCTTCGCCTTCCAACACAACTTAGAAATATGCATATCAAGCTCGACCCACAGTCGACAAAATTATTTTCATCCTACGTTCGCTTAGACTAAGAATCAACTATCACTAGCAAAATTATAATTAAAAATTAGCGTGCAGATAAAAACGGGAAAATAATTAACATATCTGCATATTCATCACTTTATAATAAAGAAGATCAATTGTTGTGAAAATCAAACTTACATTGCAACATAATCATTCATTCACTCTGCACACATAATGAAAATCTTTAAGGAATGACTTTGTAAGAAATCATAGATGGCTTTCAGTCAGTTACGTGATTATAAAGCCTTGTAGTACCATGGCAACCCAATTAGTGCAATAATAACGCTATGGCATTTGTTTAAGCCGATACAGAAAAGCGACTGACAATCGTAAATACCCGATACGTCGTAAGAATACACACGGCTGAAAAGTCAAAAACTTGTCTTTTAAAAAATAATCAAAGCTTCTATTTACAATCACTACACAAAAAAAAATATATACAATGTATATATATAGCTGAAATAAAAAGTAATAATATGTACAAAGGATAAGAACTGGAATAAATATCGTAATCACAATTAATAGACCTTATCTAAAAATATACAAAGCAGAAGAAAAAAAGAAAAAAGCAGGGAAGGAATACAAATGACTGGGCCTAATAAACACAACACCTAATTTTCTTTTCCCTACACAACTCGAATGTTGTTTCTTTTAAATGAAGAATCAGTAACAAGGCACTTGGTAATAGAATACATTATGAGAGACAAAAAAAAGCTAACGGCTGGGCTTCAAAAGTGAAGTATGACAAAATGTTCTTTTTAAAAAACAGTCTTGGGATGTGTTTCTTTTCGCGGAAAATTCCTGAGAAATGTTATCTTCCTTTTTTTTTTTCGCTTGAAGAGTTGACAAGGCCACGATGTCTACATGAGATAGAGGGACGGGTGCACGGAAACGACGAAGAGAATGGGTGAACAGGAGGGTTGTAGACACACTGGAGATTGGCCGAGGGACGTCAACGGAGGGCGGCAGACTTAGTAGAATGAATACGTGGGCTTGTACGACTGCAGAGCGAGAGGGGGGAAAAGAAGAGAGAAAGAAGTTGGTTAGCATGACTGAGCAAAATTGGTTTTATTTGCACAAAAATCAATATTCATGTATGTATCGTTACAAGATATCTTCTTAGCCACTCATTATTCAGTTAGTGTTAATTGTTGTCAACTGTAAGCATTTTAAACATTTGAAAGGATTCAAAAATATTTCATACAAATATATAGGTCATCAATAAATCAGGGCATAAATGAGTGAATATCCATTCACTTATTCATTCAAATATAACCCCCCCCCCCCCCCCCCCCAAACAAAAAATTGATCCGAGATGTAAAAGTAGAGTTTTCTTTATCTTTCATGCATCAATAAGGCATACAAATAACAGTTTGCATATACTGTAAATGTTACCTTTAAAATAATTAGACAATAATGTATTCATGTAAACATTATACTCCTTGCATGCAAATATTATTATTCTTAAATACAACATTTTATAAAAAAAACAAAAGCAGAGAAAAATGTAACATATGCTTCTTGTTGTACTGGGCACTGCAAACTGAAATGAAATGCAAACAAGAGATAATAATGGATGACTGAAAATATGGATGCATCCTGTGTACATATCAAAATCATATATCTGTGAAAAAGAAAAAAATGAGATGAAATTACAAGCAATCAGATGAGAATTAAATGCTACAATATGACTCAAAGTCGAGTAAAAATGGAGGGATATACTGAAGTCTGAACACTATTCTACATGCACATGCATATACATGTATGTGTCTGCAAACTGAAAATGTAAAGGCATGTAACACTACATGCTACAAGTCACTACAAAAGTGAAAATGATGCGCATAAAATCATACTTGCAGATTGCACAGAGAAAATTGCAATAACATGGGTGGTGATATGATTTTTTTTTCAGATGTTTTGTATTGTATGAAAAAACAGGGGATATCTGTATTGATTTCCGTTCATGAACTAAGATTTAAAGTCTAATATGGCTTGCAAATTGATATAAACTGCAAGAGATGAGACGAAAAATGTCAAAGTAATGCATTCACTAAGTGTTAAATAGTGTTATTTTTTCAAGAAATATTTAATTGTAAAGCACATAGAAATGGATTTGTCATTTTACGCACAGTATAATGCAACTTATTATAATTTACTTTGTAATCTCTTGTTTGTTTAATTTAAATTCTTTTGAATTTACTTGAATGGAAGAAGATTCAATCTGATCTTAATTTCCATCCTTATATGAGCAAATAAAGAAAGAAAGAAGGATCAAACACATTGGAAAACCAGGAGGGTGTTTCACAAAGAAATATTTTGTTATGACAATTTTTCGACTTGGCAATAAAGGGACATTATGGCCGAAATTTGGCTAATTTATGCGAATTTGACAAATATTTGGCACAAATTATAACCAAAAGGTCCTTTTAATGCCACCATAAAAATTTGTCATCACAAAATATTTCTTTGTGAAACACACTCCAGAATGCATGCTGTATCATGGTATGAAAGAAAATGGAAGATGTCACTGTTGATGAAGCAAAAAATAGTGTGTAAATGTTGGCTCGTAGATACTGGAAAGGCATGTGTTACTTTCATATAAATATGTATTCTTTACTCATGAAATTAACATTATTTTGTAAACAAATTATACATTTGATGTATATGACAGGGAAACAACAACATTCATTTTAAATATGTATGTGTTTATATTAAAAAGGAAATATGAGAAATGTTGTATGTCATAATGTTGTAATAGATCTAGACTAACTAGTGAAATGAAAAGATTGAACGTTTAAATATGAAGAAGTTTATTTGTTCAAGTACACAAGATGTTTTCAAGTACATATATGGTTGGAATGAGATTTGTATTGTTTTTCACTCTTATTTCTATATATATATACAAATGACTGTTAAATGATCAGTTGAACTAAAGATTTTGTGTGAAAGAGATGAATAATAATTTATTGAAAGTCTAAATTAATGCAAATGCTGCAGATTTGAAGTAGAAAATGGAAAGATCCACTTCTAAAATGTACTGGTTCTCCTTTTTTTTTGTAAACCTCAACTCACCTAGGAAAGCTAGGGTAGTGTATAGAGAACACTTTGTCTTGACTTGCAGAAGAAGAGTATAATTGCTGAATCACCTAAGAAATTTACAGATTTATATATAGATTGCATTACTTTGTCTTTGTGGTGTGGTTCCTATAAACTCCTTTTGAGTGTCAAAGACTCACCTTTCCACCACATAATACTCATAACTCCCATTAACCCTGGCAAGCTTAGAATGAATACTGTATCATTATACTTCACATATAATGAACACACTTCACTTGTGTATATTGGATAATCAACAGTAGTGTACATTGGTGAACTCTCAACAGAGCAACGTGCATGTGTACGTATGTATTCATGATTGATAGTCATGCAGTCCTTTAACGTAATGTATGCATCTTATCATTTATCATGCAACATGTGGACCATGCAAAATCTTCCAATCCAAGACTTTGCATCAATTACACGAACGTGATGATGGTGGACCGAAGCTCACTCGAGCGGCTCCAGGCTACGGGCCCCATTTCATACATAAAAAATTCCAATTGTTGTAACTAGTATGTCACCATCCAACCAGAAAGGAACATTATTAAAGAGCATTGTCGTTTTATGAAACAGGGCCTAAGAAGCCAGCGGGCAAATGCTAACTTTGAGTTCCATTTTTTGTTGCTACCAGGCTTGGACCAAATGCACAATGCATGCAGGACATGCACACATTTATCCGACAAGCAGGCAATAAACATAATCATTGCTACAGTACCATACTTGGATCATTTCATAGCAGCGACACACGGCTGGCGGGACACGTGGACGGCGTGGCTACACGAGGAGTGGCCAAGTGGAAAATAAGATAAATAGATGGGAGTATGGCAGAAAGCAACAAAGAGCCATTAACAGCAACACCAACAAAAAAATTAGTATATATTTTTGCATTTCAAAGGGGTGTAAAGTAGTTTTACAGCATACTAACAATGTTAGTTTTAATCAAGACAGATCTTGCTATAATTTTTGACAAATTTTTCTTTCACAAACTTTGTTACTTCACAGCTTGCTGAAATACTTTTTTTTTTACGCAGGCTAAATATTTACAACACGAATGTAATTCAGGGACAATATATCGTTATGAATAAATGTATGAACAAAAAGACAATGTGGGCATTCTATAAAATAATACGGCTAGCAAGAGATTTGATATCAAAACGAGCGGTAAGAAAATTGTAAATAGAAATGTATCCAGGATGAGAATCATGTTGAATGCAAATCATAAGGAACTAAAAGTTGTGAAGCTGTTCTGTGCTGAAAAGGAAAGAGGTTAAAGAATTAAAATCAACAAAATAACAAAATAAAGCAAATAATAAATAGAACGGAGTGTGCTTCATAAAGTCCAAATGCGCCAATATATCTAGATAGCATAATAAATATTATTTACAGGGTTGAAATAAATACATAAGAGTTAAATTCAAGCAATTTCTGGGTGCTTACTGTACAGAAGTACTTGCCCATTTGCTTTGTGCGTATCTACAATATAAAGTAAATGTTTAAGTACAATCTATTACAGTCAAACCTATGTAAAGTGACCACCAAATAAAGCAAAAGAAGAATGGTGGCCACCATAGACAGGTGACCTCTGTTGATAGAGAGGTTCCATAGCATTGTTTTCCTCTGCAGGGTATCACTTTTGGTGGCCACTATAGACAGGTTGACTGCTATAAATAAGTGGCCGCTAAGACAGGTTTGACTGTATTTGGGCAAGTGAAACTTCCCTTAAAAAATATGTTAAACTATTTAAAAAAAGTTCATTTGCAAGTACTTCAAAAAACTTCTATAGAACCCTGAAATTAAAGATGAAGTTAAAATAAACGGAGTAGGCTAAAATGTAAATCCACTTGTAAAATATATATAGATATAAAAAGAGTGAAGGGGTTTTAAGGATTAAAATCAACTAAAACAAGAAAAAGCAAATCATATAGAGTTGCGAAACTTGACATGTCCATTGTGAATACACCTTGTTTTATGCAGAAGTAAAGGTCGAGCTGAGTGCCGAGCCAAGTTAAAATAAGATCTTACAATTGCAACTAGGACAAATTTTCTAGATAATTGATTAAAAGTGGAATAAAATATTAAAGAAAAGCATCAATGACTATTAAAAAGTGACTTATTAATCTGTGTATAAAGTGGCATCATACAAATAAGTTGCACAAGAAAAATACATTTACTTTAGTAAATACAAAATAATGTACTTGCAAATAAAAATAAGTTTTATTGGGCTTTGAAACAAAGACAGAAGCGTTAGTGAGAGAGATTTGTGTCTTGTGCAAGCATAAAGTTTGCATCATCGTACATGAAGATGTATCTTCTCGGATGATAGGTCAGGTTGTTCTCCAGGCATTGTAGCTTTCCACTGGTGATGCCCGACTACACATGTTTTAAATTGGAAGAAAAGGGGATAAACGTGGGGAAAGGGAATAAAAATCAATTAGGTTGGGAGCTGATCTTTATACGATTAACACACACAAAAAAATCATCAACATTATTTGAGCTGATACTACATATGTGACCTTACACCACAAAACGACCGTTATGTCGCTGTGGTAGTTTCTCTTTTATTAGCTAAAATAATCAAATTTTGTTCAAAATATGAGATTTAGGATTTTGGTATTTCCTGAATAAGCATAATTTAATCTAGCTTCTGTAACATTTTGAGCGACAGAAATCATGTTTAAATATTTTGTTTTCATCTTTTAAATACGATCCTATTACAGCGCTTTAATGGAAACTGATCTTTCAAATGGCCCGTTTCTCCCATATTTTAAAACTGCTTCAGCCATATTCCAAATCTTTGGTGTTCATTTTGAGAGGGTTTGCTTAGTCCAAATATGACGAATGATATACCATTTTAAAGGTAATGACTTCTATATGTTTTATGAAAAGCAGCACAATCAGTTTTCCCGACTTATTGTTCGTTTTGTGGTGTAAGGTCACATATGTTCAATGATACATTTGGACTTTATCTGACTCTGTAAAAAAAGGAGCAAAGTTATTCACTGTTCTTTTCCACTCCGTCAAAAGATGCCTCTGATAAATATACTTTATACAATCTTATGAAAAAATAAATAAAAACAGGAATAACTAGATGGATCTTCGACTGCGCGCAGTCGAAAATTATGCCTCCGCTATCACGTGATTTTTAATATCAAGCCCAAATTAACGTGCACTGAATTAATTTTTTGTTTATTTTTCATATATTTCGACCCGTGACCTTGACCATATGACCCCAAACTTTGATGGCTACATTGGCTCCCAAAGAAACATTCAGGTACCAATTTAGATTGAAATCTGACATTCAGTTCTTGAAATTTTGCCATTACAAGCCATTTTTGCATATATATTGAGCCCTGAGACCTTGACCTTTGACCTCATGACCCCCCAAAAATATAATCTGATCATTGCCACCCTGATGTGTACACTCATACTAAGTTTGAAATTGATCCGTCAACCGGTTCTTGAGATATCGCGAGAACGAGGCATTTTTGCACAGTATATATCGAGTACTGTGACCTTGACCTTTGACCTCATGAACCCAAAATCTAAGCAGATCATTGCCACCCCAATATGTACACTCATACCAAGTTTGAAATTGATCTGTTCACCGGTTCTTGAGATATCATGAGAAAAAAGCATTTTTGCACATATATCGAGTCCTGTGACCTTGACCTTTGACCTCATGAACCCCAAAATCTAATCAGATCATTGTCACCCCAATATGTACACTCAAGCCAAGTTTGAAATTGATCCGTCAATCGGTTCTTGAGAAATCGCGAGAACGAGGCATTTTTGCATATATATTGAGTCCTGTGACCTTGACCTTTGACCTCATGACCCCTAAAATCTAATCAGATCATTGTCACCCCAATATGTACACTCATACCAAGTTTGAAATCGATCAGTCAACCGGTTCTTGAGATATCGCGAGAACGAAAACGGGACGTACGTACGGACGGACGGACGGACGGACGTACGTACGGACGTACGTACGGACGGACGGACGGACAACCAGAAAACATAATGCCTCCGGCCACTACGTTGGCGGAGGCATAAAAATATGCATAGCACCTTTCATTAACTACTGAACATACAATGTATTATTAAACCACCATGGAAAAAGTTAAATTATTCACACAAAAACAAACAAAACAAATAAATATTTAAAATGGGCAACATTATCAAAAGCAAATGTCAAAATGTCAATGTTGAAAGGGGATTAGCAAAGGAAAGGAATTATATTTGTTTAGTAAAAAGTCAAAACTTTCCCCAAACCAAGACATCAACATAAAAAGAGCACTTGTATAAAGTAGGTCAATAAAGAAAGTTACGTAAATTACCAGTTCCATACCATATCTCAAAGAAATTAAAGAACAATAATAAAGGGAGATAGAAACTAAAAGGAAATCGGTCCAAAAACATGAGTTTCTTAGTATTAAACTTACTGGAGTGGAACGCGTGTATTTCAGTGCAGATGATGTGGTGCTGGTTGTGTAGTCCCCTGCGTTATGGCCCGTGCTATACTCTTTGTTAACTCTGCTTGAGCTGCGCGCCATGAGTGAGCGAGGCGTGTGTGAGAAAGCAAAAAGCGAGATACAAACAAATTGTTTAAATGTTTTATAACAGACTTTTTATGATTGTTCAATGTTTTGGTTGTGAATTATGTTAACTTCCTTAAATAATTGACTATATTCTCTAACACAGCATGAAAGAGATGTGTGTGAGAAAGCAAAAGCAAAACAAAGTGGTTTAATTATTTCTGACAAATTTGTATGATTTTGAATTTTGTTCAAAAGAAATTAACATTGATCATTTTCTACTTTCTAAAACAATTGACCAATTTCTTTGTTAACTCTGGTTGAGCTGCACAGCATGAGTGAGTGAAGTATGTCTGTGAGTTATTTTATGTTGGTTTTTTTCCTTCATTTTTAGTCACTCTGCTCACAATTCATGATCAACAACAAATAATGAT
Organism: Echinarachnius parma; assembly: GCA_037951105.1. Taxonomy (NCBI): domain Eukaryota; kingdom Metazoa; phylum Echinodermata; class Echinoidea; order Clypeasteroida; family Echinarachniidae; genus Echinarachnius; species Echinarachnius parma. The sequence continues at coordinate 27,656 of JBAMJV010005218.1, forward strand.
GTATTTGTGACAAGCAACAGCAAAAGCAAAACAAAAAAACCCCCAAACAATTACAAATATGCCATTTCTGTCAAATGACATGATAGATATGCAACCACTAATGACTAAGTAAAGAACTTCAAGTGCAAATTAACCACAATAGATAGACCCATCACCAAATCATTTCATTTGAAATATGGATAACTGTCCAGTCCCAATTCCTAAGAATTCGTTTTTAAAGATATAATCAATCAAAGAAGCGCCTCTAACAGGCCGTTTTGTTCAGGCGTTAAAGTTATGTTAAAGTCCCATGCCAATTTTGGCGCATAAGGCTCCGCCTATCTCCGATTCATTAGCCCTAGGCCACACGTCTACTAAATGTAGTAGTAAAAGCTACAGAAGGGGGCCAGTCCTCTGGTAACTCATGTGATTAACTTTCCCTTCTCAATTCTAAAAATGCCGAGCGCCTGGCTAGAAGGCAGAAGGTACCATTTTCAAAGTCTTTGGTATGACTCGGTCCGGGTTTCGAACCCGGGACCTCCCGTGCATGAGGCAGACACTCTTACCGCTAAGCCACCATGCTCGGTCTTGATTGAACTTGTCTCAGGTGAATCAATTTCCAAAAATAAGTGACTGGTTGGAATTCTCGCTACGGAGTGGGAAAAGTGAACTTGTGCTGGCCTGATTTTTAAGTGCAACCTTAACCCAGGTAAAAAAAGCACAAAAACCAAGTTAACCATCACAATCACCATATTTAAGACCGTAAGTCAAATCATTTATTTTCAACTCACCTTTTGAGGCCGGAGTTTGCGGCGGCAGAGTGCCTGGTGGTCCGCCTCGTGCCGGCCGTGTGGGGCGGGGCCGTGACCTTGGTGGACTTGGAAGGTGAGGTCGACGAACTTGCTGCTGATGATATTCTGCAGGTGATGTGGGGAGGACAAAATTCAATTCAACTGGTTATTTGAAAGGAAATTAAACATAAGTATAATATACAAAATCTTGAGTAAATTGCTAACTCTGCAACAAGACATCCAAGCATCAAAAGTTCACAACATCCAGGGCTGATATTCATAAAACCACACTAGCTCTTTTAAAGATGATGGGGCAAATATTCAACAAGAGATTCCTTTTCTTGCCAACTAGGGTTAACTTAGTAGGTAATAAATGCTAACCCAGATAACCCATAGTTAATGACTAAACTTTGTGTTGCTTGCTTAGAATGGAACTAAGCTTGTGTGTTTTTATGAATATGGGCCCAGGGGGGTGTTTCAAAAAGTTCCCAAGTCAAACTTAAAACTAAGTTGGACTTGAAAAATTATGGAAAGCCATTAGTTTCTTTGTAAAATTGTTAGATGAGTTATTTAAATAGGCCTACAATTTTGATACAAAACATTAAAATTTTCTTTTATCAAAGAGACTTCAAGTTATTGATGTGAACATTTGTGGAAAGTTTCAAATATTCGCATTTGGGCTCTTGAATGTGTTTCTTTCCGAAGCTACAAATGGCTTTCCATAATCTCTAAGTCCAACTTAGTGTTAAGTTTGTTTCGTGATCTTTGTGAAACATCCCCCCCCCCCCCAGATAATGTAAATATGGGGAAACCGCACAAGCACACACATGGGAGACAATGGAAGAATGGGGAGGATATATGCATGATTGGTGTCTTCATAATGTGGTGATAAAAGAGAGTAGGTTGGTATTAATTGATTACAGCAACTTCAATTATATGGACAGGTGTGCAAACAAGAGATATCACATGACCTCATGGAAGGTATAATAAAGAAGAGAAAGACAGAGAAATTAGGATAGACAATATTAACTCATTGAGTGCCAAGGTCGCATATTTGCACCACACAATACACACAAATGCCATAGAGCTGTAAAATCCCTGGCATACAAAGTGTCAAGGAGTGCCCAATTGGAATCAAACCTTGGCATTGAAAGATGAAGGCCTGAACTAATATGCAACCATACCCCCACATGCAACACTTGCACAGAGTTAATACAGGAGCCAGTGATTTAAGGCGAGTGATGTGATTCAGATTAGTTTAGCCAACTTGCAAACTTCCAAATATGAGCAATACACACACACACGTATGCAAAGAGTTAAGACAGTCACAGGGATGTAAAAAAATATGCAACATAAAGTGACAGTGAATATGAAATATGCAAGAAAAAAGTGATATGAAGTTGAATGCGGATGTTTCATCCAATTTCTAACGGCTTGCCATAAGTTGTCATGCAAATGCAAGCATTAAGTATATTCCATCAAAGTAATGCGCAATAAGAGAGGCGATAAAGGAGAGGAGGGGGGAGAAGGGGAAAGGCAGAAAAATAAATCGGTGACACAAACAGTGGATTGTGATTGTGTGAATAGTAAACATACACATATCAGTGATACGGAAACAGTGATACATGCAGCGCAAAGTAATGCTAATTCTTCCCAGTGGCGTAATGACCCAAAAACCTTCGGAAGTGTCAAACAAGTGAGTGAAACAACCAATCAGTGGGGGTTGGATGGTGTAGTAGAGACTTTTTGGGGACTATTTTGTATTGAAAAAGCATTGTCAGGCAAATGAACACATGTATGCACATAACTAAAAAAATTGTCGCTTCATGAAAAGTATATGAATACTTTGTGGTCACTATACCATTTTGGAATTGCGTTCATTTTATTTCAATTATTTATTTGTTATCTTTAAAAAAGAAGAAAAAAAAAAAGAAAAAAAAGATATAATAATTTTTTGAATAATTATATTTTTGTATTAATTTGTAGTATTCTTATTTGTTTGTTGTGGAAGGGGGTGAGGGATGAGGGCTACAGTCCCCTCAAGCACCCCATCTGTACCAACCCAAAAAATACACGGGGGCGACGGGCGATCGCCCCCGTGAGCCACGGCACGGGGGCAAAACAAAAATAATAAAAAATTTTTTTTCTTTTTTTTTTCACATTTTAAAAAAACATCTTTTTGCATGATCGGAAAGCGCCAGAAACGTACCAAACATGGCATAATCGGATAGATCACATCATGATAATCATTTATTAGACCCTTGAGCAGTGAAAACGATGTAAAAAAAAAAAGAGCCCCCGTGAGCCCCAAAATAGCCCTCGTGAATAATTTCACGAGGGCGTTTTTCTCCCTCAAAATTTTCAAAATCGCCCTCGTGAAAAAAAAAAGTATTTTTTTGGTTGATCTGTATGGCAGTGATCCCCATTGTACTCCAGTCCAGATTTACCTTGGGGAAGCAACTCCCTTTACTTACAACACCACTTCAACACACTCATGCATGGAGGACAGGCAGATATATAATGAGCTACAAACAGTGAATGCACAAATGCAGTTAAAGGGGAATTAACCCTTATCCTTTTGACTTACTGGATGTGATGAGAGCATAACTCTTGTCATTTCTAGTCACTTATTTCCTCATGAATATTCCCAATAATGAAAATAATCAATATTTTATGGCTCACTGTCGTCTGCTTTCAATGCCAACAGGAGGCGGCCATTTCTTCAAATTCTCGCGGTGAAATGACGTGTCAGGTGGAGAACACAATAGCGGGTTACGATAATGCTATTGTGTTCTCCGCCTGCCACGTCATTTCACCGCGAGTAGTTGAATAAATGGCCGCCTCCTATGGGCATTGAAAGCAGACGACAGTGGTCCATAAAATATTGATTATTTTTGTAATCGGGAATATTCATCAGGAAAAAAGTGACTAGCAATGATAGTAGTTATGCTCTCATCACATCCAGTAAGTCAAAAGGGTAAGGGTTAATTCCCCTTTAATATATAATAAGACACACAAAACAAGCCAGTGAGTTGCGATATATAAATAGATGCATTTCATCTTACTTTTTACTACTCGCTTTGGTCCTGTTGTCATGCCAACCAACATCATCAGTCATTGTATATAAGAGGTAGCGGGAGGGGTTGAAAGTAAATTGAGTGATAAGGGTATAATAATTAAAAAGGGAAGTTGAATTGGGTGGGGGGGGGGGGGGGGTTCAAAGTATATGTGAGTATTATTGAGTATTGCATGATGCAAGTGAATTGGGAGAGGGGGGTTAAAGTATGTATGAGTAAAGTATGTATGAGTAACGTACAGTTTTCCAAGGGTGGGGGTTCCATATGTTAAGTGGTAGGTGTATCATTAAAAAGGCATTAGAAAGTAGAATGTAACCACCCATCGCAGAAACAAGAGTTGCGCAACTTTTATGCAATGGATTTGCATTTTGATTTCTCAGAGTTGCGTTTTATGATACATATTTTAGGTTAGTTTCCCGTATGTTTAAATTTACTTCTTTCTTTATTAGTCATATATATTCATTACTAAAAAAAATTAGATGTTGCTAGACAGTGGAAATGAAATTATCATAGATAGCATTGCTCCTACCATCACAACCCAGTAGTTAATTAATTAAAATATCCCTCCAGGGCCCCGTTTCATAAAACTTTTGCAATTCTTGTAAGTGTCCAATTATTGTAACTAGTAGGTCAAAAGCCAATCAGCATTGAGCATTGCAGCTGGTGCCATGGTAGTTACAATAATTGGACACTTACAACAATTGGAAACATTTTATGAAACAGGGCCCAGATATACACATATGATTATTCACAATTTGAACCATAGATATAATACACATATATTCCATTATAGATTTAATAGCTTTATGCAAAACAAGTTAGTAGGGGGTACTGTTCTATTACATGATTTATTTCAACATTAATTTGTTTTGTTTAGCCATAAATATGTTTGCTCAAAAATATCAATTGTCATATTTCAGGCAATTTAAAATGTTGCTCTTTGCTTCAGTTTGTTACAACAAGTTAGAAAGATTTATTCAGTTTATTTTGGATAATTTCAATTATGTTTGAAAGTTAAAAAGTTGCATTTTCCAAATTCCAAGTATTTAGTTGATAAAGAAGATATATCTAAATTTAAAAACTATATTTGAATTGGAAATCACAGCATTGAAGAAAGTGTTGTAACTCAAATCTCTGCTACTATAAACTAAACTAAATTTAGTTACTACAACTATCGTCTACCTATCAAACTAGAACTGCTAAAAGTACTGTTATGTTTACTGCAAGTCTGCAACCTGTAAGGTTGTAAACTATTTAGATGAAACAAATATCTGGTAAGAATTTAAAGAGCTGTTAAAAACTATATTAAATTCAAAATCAATGCATTGAAGAAAATGTTACTTTAAATCTCAGCTTCTATAAACTAATCTTCAATTTATTACTTCTTCTACCTATCAAAATACTTTTTCTGCTTCTTATGTTATTATTTTTACTGCAACTTGTAACGTTTTAAACTATCACTAGTATAAATGTGCACATACGCTTTGTATTATCTACAAGTATACAATACACAAAAAGTTAGCTTTTGCTTTTAATAGCTATGTTAATTTTGCTTTTTGAGTTGCAAAACAACTTGCTACTAACTAAATTATTCAGCCTTATATATTGATGGGAATGTCTCGTAGGCTACGGGTAAAGCAAAAGATGCTGTCAATAGTTGAAACATTGATTACAGGCTCATGGAATGTTTTCAAACAGGTGCTCTCTTGATAACACCATGTATAAACTACTGCCGGTAATACAATTTTTAAAAAAATTTTTTATTTATAATGAGTAAATAGCTGCCCATTAAAGATTATTTCAGGGTATCTTAAGATATATTTATTGGGGGTTATCAACCGCGGGATACAAGGGTATTGTATAAATGTATGATATGATGTAGGATCAAGGAACAATCATAAGTGCTGTCTCAATACAACAAATAAAAAGCTACCCTTATAATATACAATGTTGTCTTTTAATGAGTAAATTATTTAGCTGCCCATCAAAGGTTATTTCAGAGTATGTTAAGATATATTTATGGGGGTTATCAACTACGGGATACAAGGGTATTGTATAAATGTATGATATGTTGTAGGATCAAGGAGCAATCATAAGTTTTCTCTCAATACAACAAATAAAAAGCCGCCCTTATAATATACAATGTTGTCTTTTAATGAGTTATATAGCTGCCCATTCACGGTCATTTCAGGGTATGTTAAGATATATTTATTGAGGTTATCGACTGGGGTTTACTAGGGTATTGTATAAATATATGCTATGATGTAAAAGTTTTCGCTCAATACAACAAGTAAATAGCCACCCTTATAATATACAAGGTTTTGTTAAATAAGTTATATAGCTGCCCATTCCCGGTTATTTCAGGGTATGTTATTAGAGACATTTACTGGGGTTATCATCTGGGTTGATTGTATACTATATGATCACAAATATAAAGCAAATGTTAGTAATTTCAACAACAAATTTGGTAGTATGTTCAAGCTTTTTGTATATTTTGCTTGCATTCATCATGATCATGTATGTATACATGATATACAATACCTTAGAAATGTGCGGAGAGCTTGTGGGCTGTGGTTTTATTTCATTTAAAAACATATATATGTGTGTTTATAGGTGTAGAAAAACAAATAGAAAAACAATGTCAAGTGAGTTTGAAATAGCTCATTGCAATATTTTAAAGGGGTAGGTACAAAGTGGGCATAGGTTTAGAACAAAAAGGGAGGGAGAAATATATAATTTACAGTGAATTTATCAATGTAGACTGTAATGAAGTGCGGGAACGAATAATTTGTTGCTGTTTTAGCTGTCTAATTTACTCAACTCGGTTGTATAGTTTAGAGGAAATTATTACCTAAATCATATGTTATCACAATTGGGACTATTATACAGAATGTATGGTGGAAATGGATATATATAATGAACATTTCTACTAAAACAAAAAGTCATCCCAAGATACTATTGAGTGAGTGTAAACTATGATGGTTCGGTGGGTGAATGATTATACTTTTACTACATGAAGTGGAATAAAATTACTTCTATAACTTATAATTTATTGTGAATCACAGAAACAAACGCCGTAAACTCATAACACTTACAGATGAAAGCATATATTCTACCAAAGAATATTTGATAAGTGATTTAGTAAATAAAATATGAACAAATAACATCAACAAGTTGCGAATTAAATGTAAGGACATTGCTGCAACTGGTCCTGGGGGTGTTTCACAAAGATCCTAAGTTGAACTTAAACATTATGGAAAGCCATTTGTAGCTTCGGAATTAGAAATAAACATTAGCCCAAAATGCAAATATTTGAACATTTCAGCAAAATTTTACATTAATAACTTGAAGTCCCTTTCATGAAAGAAAATGTTAATTATTTTATCAAGATTTGAGGCCTGTTAAAGAACTTGCTTAACAATTAAACTTAGGATCTTTGTGAAACACCCCCCCTACAATAGGATCTATCAAGAATGCATGTTATATCAAAATCATACAGTCTTTAATCAAAATAAACGGGTTGAACATCCTGAATAAAGTACAACAAAACATTTTTCAGAATAAAGCTTAATTAAAAACATTAAACAAATTTGAATAATGTATAATAAAAACATTACAAAAGTTGTGGAATGAAGGACAATAAAAACATCTCAAAAAGTAGTGAATCAATCTGAAACCCTCTTGCTCCTGTTACCACATCAGGGTCCCGTTGCAGAAAGAGATAGAATTGATTGTAAGTTACAATTGATTGAAAGTCAGAAACCGTGCATGTTTCAACCAGAATCGCGCATAATTTAGAACACATGATCTGACTTACAATTAAATGTAACTTACAATTAATTGTAACTTACAATCGATTGTATCTCTTTCTGCAACGGGGCCCAGGGGGGTGTTGCATAAAGAGTTGCTATATCACAAAGTTGCGTTTAATCGCAAGTCCGAAAATGTGGCTAAATGGGCAATTCTGATTGGCTCAAGTGCGCATGTTTCTGACTTGCGATCAAACGCAGCTTTGCGATTAATCGCAACTCTTTATGCAACACCCCCAGGTGTGCTATTACTCGATGATCCTTTCCAGTTTTGGCATTGGGGGAGTTTTAATTTAAGTTTTCTCACCTGAGTGGCTGTGTGCTTGAACTTGATCGTGTGTGAATCTTCCCCTCGTCCAACCTACATAGCAAAGTAGAATCAAATAATTAGCAAAATGTGATCAATTTTATAATCAAACTGAAAGTATAATAAAAATACAGTCAAATTATGATAAAAATTCAAAGAATAATTAAAGTACAATCGATATACAAACAGTATGATCGAGAATTCAAAGTATTATAAAAATTATAATATGAGAATCAAAATATAGTAAAAGTAAACAGTATAATCAAGGTATAATCAAATCATAAAAATATTTATAACCAAAACATAGTAAAATACTAATCAGTCTAATATAATTATTCTAAAAAGTTTACTTGATATAATCATACGATAATTAACAATAAAACTTTGATCAAATCATAATCAAAGAGGAAAGTCTTAATCAATTCAAAAGTAAATTTAAATTACTTTCTCCAAATGGAAGCAACCTTTATCTTTGCCATTAATTATCATTATGACATACATCTCTTGTCATTACCTCGTCAACTTCGATTTCTTTCCTAATACCCCAAGGCCCAAAAATAATAATTTCCCAGGTTTTAACAATCTAAAGAAGGGTGAAGAGAAAGATGAGAAGGAGAGGTAAAGAAGAAGAAAAGAAGATGGAAATATGTAATAATTACTGTTATATTGCTATTATTAGGAGTTATTTTATTTATGATTATCATTAAATATTGTATTATTATTATGAATATGAGTATTATTATTATAATAATTACTATGATTATGATTATTATTATTATAAACGTTCAGCGCTTAGAAACAGTGTATTAAGCACTATATAAATGTTGTATATTATTATTATTAGTAGTAGTATTATAATTTGTTATAATTACTATTAGTTATAATTATCAGTTTATCACCAATGCAATCATCATCTATTACCACTATTATCATCATTATTATTTCATTAGCACTATCATCACCATTAAAAATATTGCATTATTATCATGACAACACTGTAACTAGCTCATTGACCTTGCCTTATGGTTAGGCAGTGCTCGAAATTAACATAGGCCCGCTGCCCCGGGCCACTAAAATAGTTTCGGGCCACCAAATTTTATTGATCCTAAATTATACTGGCCCGATCTGGCAAGCAAATGTAACACAATTTGTTATGTTTTTCTTTGTTTGGGGCCACCAGATTTAGGTTTCTGGCCACTAGAAGTTGCCAAATCTTGTTTTACTTGCCAGACTGGGCAAAAATGTTAATTTCTAGCAGGGCTCTCACCAAATAGCAGAGGGCACAGCTTCTTCAATTGAAATAATTCACTCCCTTAGTTCCTCCCCTACCCTTTCATTGTTAAATTCTTTTTTTTTTTTTAGACAGGGGTCAAAAGGCTGTCCTTACTTGACGCTTCCTGTGGTGGCCGAGCGGGCTTTCCTCGATACTTTGAGCTGCCTTAGCTTGTCGCCCTGCGTCATGGCCTGCGTACCGCCAAGGGTTGATCGTAGCTTGTACGCCTCGCTTGGCTGCAGGAAAAGGAAACAAAATAAAAAAAAATAATAATAATAATGATATGAACATTTATATAGCGCAGCTACTAGAAATATATACCCTACTGCGCTTAAATAATTATTAAATTAACAAACAAGAAACCTGATCAACATTTGGCACAAATTAATAAATAATTGTCCCACAAAATTTACACACTTTTACTAAGAAATGAACCAAAATATTTTAACTGTTACATGACAGCCTCATTAAAGGGATCTAGTAACATTGTCAAAATCCACAAAACTATAATAGTTAGAACTCAAGTGGTTCTCACATACCTTGTATTTGTATTACAAATATAATAGGTTTTGGTTTTCTGAAATTCTCTTTCATTATAAAGATATTTATGACTGAATTTTTGTAGTTAGTGCAATAAGTTAGCTTATATCATTTTGCATTTTTGCTCATTACTCAGTGGACATATCAGATCACAGAAATTCAAATTTTATCAACCCGTTGGTAAGTTTTTGAACATGTCAACATAGCTACTAGATCCCTTTCAGATAAACATCTTATTTTGGTCAATGTATCAAAGTCTACCTACTGTATGGCTGTAGTATGCTTTACACAGCTGGGTTCATATCCTAATAAAGGTTTAGTAAGGATCATTAGGAAATGGCTCACTAATCAGTTTGCTTGGGTTCATACAGCTTAAATCCATTTAAAATCAATATACACCATAGTTCTACCAGCTCAGCATAGCCTTGGTGGAAAGAAAAATCTTCACTTCAAATGGCCGTTAAAATCAATATGGCAAAATAGGTAAATAGTACCCATATCAAATCAATACTAACTGACCAGCGCACCATGGCCTTTCAATAGCACAATAGCATGCATGAGTGCCCTTGAATAGGATATATGAAGGAGGCCATTCTCCCAAGTCTTTAATAATGCAGCAAAGATGATGCAAAATTGCACACAAAATACACATAATGCTTGTACAGCTGTACCAAGGGTTAAGACAGACAAAACCTGCCCATGAAGTCTGGACCTAAGACATAAAAGGGTGGTCTTTATAAGCAGGTGGACTTTATAGGCAGGTTCATTCACCTGTTAACTGCTTTCTAGTTATATAGATTGTCTTTCTATACATGTCACTAGAGTAGGTTTTTAATGTATCTGGCATGTTTTAGCTGTTCAAATGACATTATGAATTTAAATAGTATGGCTACTATTTGTCATCATGTAAGATTGCCTCACTTTATACTCATCGAGGTCTACCATGATTGTTAAGATTTTTTATTCTCAGGTATATTACTCTTTGATATTTTTACCTAAAATCAAAACTTACATGTCATTCATGATAACATCACATCACTACAAATTCACGCCTTTTTCACACAATTGTTTACCCCGTATGAATGCCTCCCGTCGTTCTCGTTGAGGGCCGACAGTCTGCCGTCGTTGTCGTTGATGGAGATGTCGTCAACTCCGCCTACTAGCCTGGACACGCTGTACTTGTTCGCTAGCTGCCCTTCTCTCGCCTTCTTCCTGAAGATGTCGCCCTGAACCCACATGCTTGCTTGTTTCCTGCAACATTAACATATTGTTAAATGTTAATTTCATTAGAAACAGAAACAAATTGAAAATGAAGGTAACTCTGTGGTTATGCTTGTGAAGTAACGGTTTTAATCCAGGACTATCCTGGACACGCTGTACTTGTTCGCTAGCTGCCCTTCTCTCGCTTTCTTCCTGAAGATATCGCCCTGAACCCACATGCTTGCTTGTTTTCTGCAACAATCACAAAGATGTACAAGTTAATTCAAAGAAGAATTCAAATGAACAGGAAGAAAAGTAGAGAACAAAACTTAGTCTGCTAGCAATTGTTATTGATCATCATCATCTTCAACATAATCACAATCATCAACATCAGCATCAATATAATCATCATCATCATCACCACCATAGTCACTCATTAGTGTCATTATCATCCTACTTGTCATCCTTGTCATCATCATTATCGTTACCATCAACATCACCATTATCACCACCATCATCCTCATCAATACCACCACCAGCTCCTGCACCAGCCCTGGGCGTCGTCATCATCATCATCGTCGTCAATAACAATATTACTCACTCTTCCATGTAGTTTTGTTGTGGCCCGATGACAGAGCCAGGCCTACATATCCGCATCCATGCGATGGCCTCTGCCGCTGTGAATCGGAAGTGCTTCATGATGTAACACCCAATCAGCGTACCCGTCCTACCAAGGCCAGCTGGAAAACAAAATGTAAAAATTACATATTTATGAATTGTGTTGCAAAAATCCTTGATCAAGCGACAGAAAAAAAATTAGCTGGAAAAAGAAAGAAAAATTACATATTTATGAATTGTGTTGCAAAAGTCCTTGATCAAGCGACAGAAAACAAAAATTATAATACATATATTTGATTTGAAGACAATTGATAAAAATCAACTAAATTAAACAATCGTACAAGTTCAGGAGAATTGTTAAATAAATGTTGAAATTGAACGATACAATGAAATGGAATAATCTCTCTAGACCCGGATGGCTTTGCTGAAAGTGAAGTGAGAGTGATTTCATGGATGGTACTTTTCATAACAGTTTAGGAAATACACTAACAAATTTGATTGACTTGTTGAGACCATATGTGACCTGCTATAGCACAACCCTGCACTTGTCGGTAATTCATGTTTTGAAGAGATAGGCATTTTAAGTTAACGAAATGTGTGTAAAAGACCTATGCTTGTAAAATTGAAACAATCATATCTTCGCCAATTATTGACAAATTAGTTAGAACAAAGCATCACATGAAAGCTTGTGATGAGGCCTTTCTAATGGTGTGAAAATCTACATTTTGATTTTTACCGACAAGTGCTGGGTTTTGCCATGTAGTCTGCACAATGTACAAGTCTTTGGTGACAAAAATTCTACTCTGAGATATTCAGAAGACTAAGCAATCTATACCTTTACAGTGCACTGCTAAGCCACCCTCTGAGCTCTCCGATATCGTGAGGAACTTCCGGAGGATGGAGTCATTGGGCGTACTCCCGTCGATGAAGAAGAGGTCGTAGTGGTCGAAGCCGGCGTCGGAGAACCGCCTCGCGTCGTAGATTTTCTTGTTTAGCCTGACAATGGCCGTAATGTTGTGCTTACGGAAGTAGGGGAAATACGCCTCTGGCGCGTGGTACGGATAACCTGTAAGAGTTGATAAAAAATACAATGTTTTAATTTCAAGAGATATATAACACATTCAAAAGAGATCATAATGCTTGGCACAACTGGGCATCATGTATTTTCTTGTTCAAAACTGGATGATGACCATAATATTGTGTTTCCAGAAGAGTTGGAAATACGCTATGGACACATGGTACAGATATCCTGTATAAAAGAAGAGATCTATAAATAGAAAATATAAAGTTTTCATTTAAAGAGATAGTCGGGGGTGTGGTGCGGATAACCTGTAAGAAGGGATATTGAAAATATGAACTTATCAAGGAAATTGAAAATAAAAATCATAGTGGTTGCAACTGGCACCAAGGACAAGATGTACCCTCTTAACTAGACGAAGACCATACAATCGTGCTTCCGGATATATGGTTACTCAATTACTATAAATTATGGGTGCATTACTTACCGTTCTCAATTTTGCTCTTTGGATGTGGACCACTGAAGGCCAGGTATTTGTTAGGAATGATCCAGTTGAAATCTCCATTCTCCACTCTCTGCAAATGGTTAAAAATGAAAGAAAGAAACAAGTATGAAAAATGATTATTGTTGTGCAATTAAAAGTTAGCATCAATGTTTATGACTGATGTAATTAAAAGTTATTATGAAGACCAATAAAAACATATTTTGTCCATAATCAAGGAAACTACATATTCTAAGCATGCTTTATTAAACCATATTTCGTATGATGAAAAATATGCGTAAAAAAACAAACAAACTTAATACTAGCTGGCAGCTCAGTTTACCTATTTGAGGTGATTGACAGTGAGTAAGGGAAGTATGTTCAATGTCACAATAATTGTACCAATTGGTATAATGTTGACAGGGTGGGAGAGTAAAGCCCGGCGCAGACAGAGCCGACTCGACCCGACCGGTTTCAATCAGGCTAGAGTTGGGCCCGGTCGGGGAGCAGATTCATCTTGTTGAATCGGCCCAAACTGGCATCCGACTGTCTCGACTGTCTCGACTGGCAAAATGTGTGTCGCGACTCGCGAGGCACTGAAAACTGAGCCGATCAGAATGACAACCAGTCGAGTCGGCTCTGTCTGCGCCGGGCATTAGATGGCAGGAGAAACAAAGATAGAGTGAACGTCTGAACGAGGGGAGTACTGCTCAATGTCTCAATAATTGTGCCAATTAGGCATACTGTTTACACTGGCTGGGAATTATGCTGATCAAAGTACAAGCATGCTAAATCAAGTTGTTGAAAAACGTATAGTTTTCACTTGAAAAACATTTCTTCATTTTTAGATGATTAATAACATACATAATATGTCTCAATAATTGTGCCAATTGGCGTACTGTTTACACTGGCTGGGAATTGTGCTGATCAAAGTACAAGCATGCTAAATGAAGTTATTGAAAAACGTATAGTTTTCACTTGAAAAATATTTTCTTATTTTAGATGATTAATAACATACTGATACATAATACATGTATGGTACAAACATACAGCTCTGTGTACTGTATAATGTACACATGTGTAATGTGAGTAACAGAGAAAGTAAAGAAAAAGTAAGATAGAATAAGAGAAAGAAAAAGAAGTAAGACCATGAGCAAGCTAGTTAAAGGGGGGGGGGGGGGGGCAGAGCAAAGAGAGTAATGCTCAATTTCACAATAATTGTGTAAATTGGCATACTGTTTACTCTGGCGGGAAATCATGCTCATTAAGTTAGCATGCTACACAAATTTCAATGTATATTTTTCATTTTAAAAATATGTTCCTTTTTTAGATTCACGATGAGAAACATCATGTTTTTAGATGATGAAAAACATGATAAAAACATACTAGTAGTAGTTGGCAGCTTTGTTTAAGTCTTCAATATATGGGTGATTGAGGCAGAGTAAGAGGAAGAGAGAGTAGAGTAAGAGAGAGTAAGAGAAAGAAAAAGAGAGAGTACGACAGAGTAAGAAAGAGTCAGAAAGAGAGAAAAAAGAAAGAATTATAAGGGAGAGTTACAGAAGGGAGGCTCAATGTCACAATAATTGTGTCAATTGGCATACTGTTTACTCTGGCTGGGAAACGTGCTATTTCTGGTGGACGGCTGAGAAAATGAGTGTCAAAAACCCAAAGACAAACAGATCCACATCAAAACACACAATGGCTCCGCAAACAATTGTCATGTCCTGTCTGTGAAACTACACTTTAATGGATACATAGCATCAGCCACGTAGAATGTAAATGACAAGTAAAGCATTCGTATCTGCTTTGTCCATTTAGACACTTTGAGAGCCATTTAAATTAAAAATTGTAAAACTTGTTAGTCCTCCATCTACATTTACTATGTTTACTTTTGGCAATTAATCGTCAAACATATAAGATATAATTCTTGTCATGTTTATAACAGATATAATTGTTTTACAAAAATAAGCTGTACAAATACAAATGTTGAATTCAAGTTTACATTGCTCTGTCTCCCTCCCTGTATCCAATGCAAGTACAGTCAAACCTGTGTATAGTGACCACCGAAGGGAAGTAAGAAAAGTGGCCACTGTAGACAGGTGACCTCTATTGTTTTTCTCTGCAGGGCATCATGTTAAGTGGCCTCTATAGGCAGGTTGGCTGCTATAGACAGGTGGCCACTAAGACGGGTTTGACTGTAGTTGACTTTTCCCCTTGTTGCCCAGACAGACATGTAAAATCAAGATTTTCCCCCCAAAAAAATTGTAGTGGTCCGAAATCTGAATGGGGTAACTCTAAGTGAAGAAAAACAAAATTCCTTCACTTCTATTAAGTATGGTTGCCAGTTTGGGCAAGTACAATTTTGCGTTAATCCAAGTATGGTGGCCCGAAGCTAATGTTTGGTTGCCCATTTTGGGCAAGTAAAATATGGCAGTACATGGCCAGAAACTTATTTAGTTGCCCCGGGCCAGTGCTAATTTCTAGCGTTGCGTTATCCCACCCAGGGGAAAAAATACACTGAGGCGTCAGGCGAATTCGCCCCCGAAATGCCAAAAAGAGCCCCCAATTTTTCTGCATGATCGGGTCATGACCGAATGCCGATCTAATGATCACTTACAGCATTAGAGCTAAATAGTAGCCCCGGAAATTTGAAAAAAAAAGATCCCTGGAAATGATAAAAGAAACCCCCGAAAGTTGGAAAAGTAGCCCCCGAAAACATCCATAAAACTAGAAATTGCGCGCTCGGCGGGTCGCGCAGCCGAGCACATGTATCCCCCGAACCAATTGCATTGCACTTTTGTGGGTTGTAATATTGTGAACTGAACAAGTTTGGTGGTGTACGTTGTTCTACTAGGCTGGCAGTAGCCTTTGGGCAAGGCCTCGCGCGCTGTTTGTCCTCCGAGCAGGGTCTGATTAATAGACAAGGCGATGTGCGCTTACAGCAGTGATCGCTGGACTGAGCCGCGTCAGCGGCGAGGCCTTTGCTAACTTGCGGAGCTCATTAATATTGGCATATGTAACAGGCTCTTACATTATGCAGCAGTTAAAAACAATTGCAGCCAATCGTCATTGTTTAGGGTTTTGAACAAGGTGTTATACTTGGATTTGTTTATCAATTATAGGGGGATCAGTATTCAAGTGTACTAGAGTCTCTAGAGAATCATATATCTCATTCAGTTTAAAAAACATTATTTTAATGTCAAGTAAGTTTTCAAATGACTCAAGTATTAATTAATTTGCTGTTTGATAATGGATTTATTGAAAATATTACTTCATTTTATATCATGGTTACCATGGCAACCATGAATCCGCCCCACACCAAAATCAATAGGCTTCATCCTCTTTCCTTAATACACCTTCATACCAAATAAGAAAATGATCGGACAAGAACTCGGACCTGTAGAGCGTTCACATGGTAATCTTAACTATTTCTTTATATCATGGTTATCATGGTTACCATGGCAACCAGGACTCCGCCCCACACCAAAATCAATAGGCTTCATCCTCTTTCCTTAATACACCTTCATACCAAATTAGAAAATGATCAGACAAGAACTCGGATCTATAGAGCGTTCACAAGGTAATCTTAACTATTTCTTTATATCATGGTTACCATGGCAACCAGGACTCCGCCCCACACCAAAATCAAAAGGCTTCATCCTCTTTCCTTAATACACCTTCATACCAAATTAGAAAATGATCGGACAAGAACTCGGACCTGTAGAGCGTTCACAAGGTAATCTTAACTATTTCTTTATATCATGGTTACCATGGCAACCAGGACTCCGCCCCACACCAAAATCAATAGGCTTCATCCTCTTTCCTTAAGACACCTTCATACCAAATTAGAAAATGATCGGACAAGAACTCGGACCTGTAGAGCGTTCACAAGGTAATCTTAACTATTTCTTTATATCATGGTTACCATGGCAACCAGGACTCCGCCCCACACCAAAATCTAAAGGCTTCATCCTCTTTCCTTAAGACACCTTCATACCAAATTAGAAAATGATCAGACAAGAACTCGGACCTGTAGAGCGTTCACAAGGTAATATTAACTATTTATTTATATCATGGTTACCATGGCAACCAGGACCGCGCCCCACACCAAAATCAATAGGCTTCATCCTCTTTCCTTAATACACCTTCATACCAAATTAGAAAATGATCGGACAAGAACTCGGACCTGTAGAGCGTTCACAAGGTAATCTTAACTATTTCTTTATATCATGGTTACCATGGCAACCAGGGCTCCGCCCCACACCAAAATCAATAGGCTTCATCCTCTTTCCTTAATACACCTTCATACCAAATTAGAAAATGATCGGACAAGAACTCGGACCTGTAGAGCGTTCACAAGGTAATCTTAACTATTTCTTTATATCATGGTTACCATGGCAACCAGGACTCCGCCCCACACCAAAATCAATAGGCTTCATCCTCTTTCCTTAATACACCTTCATACCAAATTAGAAAATGATCGGACAAGAACTCGGACCTGTAGAGCGTTCACAAGGTAATCTTAACTATTTCTTTATATCATGGTTACCATGGCAACCAGGACTCCGCCCCACACCAAAATCAATAGGCTTCATCCTCTTTCCTTAATACACCTTCATACCAAATTAAAAAATGATCGGACAAGAACTCGGACCTGTAGAGCGTTCACAAGGTAATCTTAACTATTTCTTTATATCATGGTTACCATGGCAACCAGGACTCCGCCCCACACCAAAATCAATAGGCTTCATCCTCTTTCCTTAATACACCTTCATACCAAATTAGAAAATGATCGGACAAGAACTCGGACCTGTAGAGCGTTCACAAGAAAATCTCTGCGGCGGACGCGGCGGCGGCGGCGGCGGCGCGACGAGGCCAAATCCATAGTATCCCCCGAAGTGGTTCGGGGGATACAATTAGAAAGGGAGCCCCCAAAATAAAAATGTAAATTTTGCACCACCCACATCTCTCCTGTTTGCTCCCTTCTAAAGGATACCTTTTCCTCTTCCTGAGTAGCACTACATAGTAGTTCATTGACCACGGCTGAAAATTTGTTATCAATTTAATGCATATCTCTATTTCCCCTCGGCACGTCTTCTGCATGACAATCAACACAGACTGGGGCTTACGTCATCTCCAAAAGTATCATGCACCTACCTAAACTACCTGATGTTGATTTTTGTTTGAGGAAGAAATCTATATTCAAACATGTGACGTGGCCACTCCAAACAGGTAACATCTTTAGACAGATTCCATAAAATTGTTTTCTTTGCATGGGAACACGTTTGGTTGCCAATATAGGTAGGTTGGCTGCTATAGACAGGTGGCCATTAAACCAAGGAGCTATTAAAGGGATCTAGTAACTTTGTTGAGATGTGCAAAAACTGATGAATGGTTGATGCAATGTATACTGTTGTTATCTCATATGTCCTCAGGGTATTGTGTGAAAATTTCAGGTCAAATGGACAATGTATGGCCAAGTAATGAGCGAAAATGCAAAGTGATATTGGGTGATATTCACCAACTCACTGCATTCACTTTGTACAGGGATGAAAATCTCGCCCGGAGATTTTCTTATCTAAATACTTCAATCATACATATCTTTGTAATGAAAGGGAAATTTGAAAAACCGAAAGCTGTCCCATGATTTTATTGTTAATACGAATACAACAAGTTATAAAGGAACCGCTAGAATTACAATTTTATTTTGAGGATTTGGACAATGTTACTTAGTCCCTTTAAGCTCTTTGACAAAACCCTATATTACAACAAGTTTGATTGTATACAAGGCTCTTCACTAGCACTGGCTCGATGGCCTGGGGCTAGTAAAAATGTATACTGTGGGGTCAGTCCAATTTCATAAACATCAATTTTGTTAATTGCCCGATTGGGCAATTTGATTTGCAAATGTTGGGGTCAGTAAATGTTCGTCTCGGCCATCACAAATTGAAAGCAAAAATTATCTTACACACCATACTGGGCATACTAGCAAGAAAGGTTCGTGTGGAGCTCTGGTATACATTACATACAGAACAACAAAAAGAAAATGAATAGTCAGTTACATAGCAACAGGGTTTCTCAATAACATGGGCACAAGTGAAACTGATCCCAAACCGAAAGGATCGTCATCGTACCCATTTCACCGGAACGCTCGACAAACATCCTGAAAAACAATGCATTTTTTTCCCTTTAAACAAATCTGCATTTCTACCACCAAAAAAAGTCAGCCCAGAGTTTCCTCCTCTGCATCCTTTATACATACATAATTCACCTTTTTTGATTTTTTTGCCCCATTTGAAGAAATGATCAAAATTGTGGCTAAACTGCATTGGGACAGTTTATTCTTTACTGTAATTCCATTCAGATTTTGTGATCCAATTTTTTCATCTGCATTTCTATTACAAACACAAATATTAATCTTTATTTCTCCTCATTAACAATTAACTTATGTATGATATTGCTCCATTTTGAAGAACTGATTAAAATTGCAGCTAGGGCATTAGGGCATAACTGCATTAGGGCAGTTTATACATTACTCTAATCCTATTCAGAATTTGTAATCTGACATTTTTCATCTGAATTTCTATTATAAACACAAATCTTAATCTTTATTTTTCTCCTCATTTACAATTTTCTTCTCCCCTTCTGCCCCCCTCCCCTTCAGTACCGCCAACTCTGTTGTTGTCAATGACTGATCAAAACTGCAAACTGAAATGAATTGGGATAATGTGCGCATTTCTCCAATTCTATTCCGAGCTTGCCTAATATCGTCCCACATACATTAATTACCAATTCCACTACCGAGGTCACGTAATACATTTATTCACGGAACGATCCTCCCCCATCCCCCGGAAACAAAAATAAACATTTTATTTTGGAAGGCATTTTCCAAGCTTGCTTACATTAAACTTTCCCCCATAAGATATTTATTTTTACAACCAACTCTGTGGTAAATAGCAGGTGCTCTTTCATGATTTTCATGGGCCTTTTTAAAAAGCATTTTGGGGGCTAACTTGCCATGAGCTTCCATGTATTGTTTTATTCACTGCTTAAATTCTTTTCTGAGTTTGTCTAAATAACGTCCAAAATATATGGAGGTCATATAAAACATCCATTCATCTGATGATCCTCCTGCCCCCCCCCCCCCCCCCCCCTTGGTCCATATTCATAAAAGCCTGCTAGCTTCGTTTCTTGGCAAGTGTATTTCAAATGTACAGTTTATCATTGAGCAACAAACAGTTGTCCTAGTCACTTAGTAAGGTTAGCTGGTTAAGCCTAAGTTAACCCTAGTTAGCAACTGAAAGATTATGTGTTTTATACCTAGCCACATCGTCCAAAATAGACTTTGCATGAATCTATAAAGCTAGCTAGCTTTCATTAATATATATGGGCCCTATTCCCTCCACACCCCCCCCCCCCCCCAAACCACCTCCATCCCCCATTCATTACCCATTCAAATGGTGTATCAAACGAGGACTATATATGGGCTTCGGAAATTGGATGGAAAACTAAAGCAAGGAAAGCTTTCCACTGCAAATTGGAAATTAATTTTGCTCAAGTCGAATCAATCTGCGGCCAAAATTGCGGTCGGCGAGGAATGTTTGTCCTGCATAATTTATGTTGCAGTATTACACACACGTGTAACTTCCATGCATGTTCAGAGCGCTGTACATATTTTCCCTTTTGCATAGGTTAAGGACGTATCAATTTGGATGCCAACAATTTGACATATTTACTCCAGGAAAATGTACATATAGGTTTCTGTTGAATTATGCTCAAGCCTAAAGATAATGCATGAAGATTAGTTTTAAATAGGTCGTACCATAAATATGGATTTTCTTTTTCCTATCATTGTACGGATTACCATCTTGTATTTAAAGGGATAGTTGAGTTTTGGTATAGAGGGGCGCTACACAAAATAATTTGTTTGTGAGATAATAAAAAACTGAGTCTCAAATTCGAAAGAGCATACAATTTTAATGACAGAATAAACTTTATTTGATCAAAATCGGTTCAGAAATGGCTGAAATATCCATAAACATAACCATTTGTAATAATTGTGGGGCCCCACAATTATTCGATTATTTTGAACCAGCAGTTATTATTTTTTTTTTAATGCTTCCTCTTTTCAAAAATGTACAAAAGAGGTTTTTAAATAGTTGTTGATTATCTCTCTATCTAATAACTATTTCAACAAAACATCACATGCACAATATTTTATTTAAAATGGTTGAAACCGATGAGGGTTTAGAGAGCGCCCTCTTGAGTTTTAACGGCTATTTTTTAATGATAAAAGGCTTTTTACTTAGTCATTAGTAATTTTGTATTCCTTTTGAGCATAGTAGACTTATAACTATCAGTTTGTAATGTAATGGTGCAGGTTTTGGTAACTAAAATTCAGTTTGACCAAAACTGTACTCCCTTTACCAGAACTCAACTATCTCTTTAAACTAGACTACAACAATTTGACAATAATAACTTTGCTATTTTTTTGTTTCATTTATATTATGTATTTCTGGTTAGTTTTCTCTTTCTTTGAATTTAATTTATACAAAAAAAGCTGCATCACTTTGATGATCCCTCACACATAACCCTTATTTCTTATCATTCGGGTTTAGTGCAGGCCTGGGTTTGTGGCAGATTTATTATATAGTTTATGACCATCACTGGCATTGAAAAGGGTTTCAAGGAAGTACAAACCATCAAAGGAGCTTTCTAGCTCAGTCAGTAAAACACCATTCTAGCAGTCCGGAGGACTCGGGTTCAAATCCCGGGGAAGCTCTATTTTTCCCCAAGTTGATTTCTTATCATTCGGGTTTGTGCAGGCCTGGGTTTGTGTCAGGTTTATTATAGTTTATGACCGTCACGGGCATTGAAAAGGGTTTCAAAGAAAAACAAACTGTCACAGGAGATTTCTAACTCAGTCAGTATAACACCATTCTAGCAATCCGGAGGTCTCGGGTTCAAATCCCGGGGAAGCTCTATTTTTCCCTAAGTTGATTTCTTATCATTCCGGTTTGTGTCAGGTTTATTATAGTTTATGACCTTCACGGGCATTGAAAAGGGTTTCACGGAAAAACAAACCATCACAGGAGCTTTCTAGCTCAGTTGGTAAAACACCATTCTAGTAAAACAATGCTAGAAATTAACATTTTTGCCTTGTGGCCCAGTCGGGCAAGTAAAAACAAGATTGTTCAACTTCTAGTGGCCCCAAACCTATTGGCCCCAAACAAAGAAAAACAAAACAAATTCTGTGACATTTGCTTGCCCAAAGTTAATTTTTAGTGGCCCCGGGCCAGTGGGCCTATGCTATTAAATTAAAATTTGAGCACTGAGTAAGAGCACCCTTCCAGCAATCCATAGGTCTTGGGTTCAAATCCCGGGGAAGCTCTATTTTCATTTAATTTACAATGATAACTTACCTCGTAGTGTTCATACTCCTCTACATCAAAGTTCTCAAAGTCGAGGAAATTGTGTGCGACTGCCTTGTCCAGCCCCTTCAAGCAGTCTAGTAGCGTGAGGTTGTATGTGCATGGACCAAACGATGCATCCCTGTATGCAAAGAAGGAATAAGTTCAACATTATGATTATTAAAGTATTTATCAAGTCCCTATACAAGACTCAAGACATTTGTTAAAGATTATGCTTAAACTATTGAAAAAATTAACATTTGTAAATAATGGAGTTGAAAACGGTCTATTAGTGTAAGGTTGTACTGTGCATGGCCCAAACGATGCATCCCTGTATGAAATAATAATTCAACGTTATTGTTAATGAAAAACTACATACTGTACATACAAAGACTTACAACATTATCATTAATGAACACAAGGTCGACAAAAATGTAATTAATTGATTCTTCAAAAGCAGTTTAGTAGTGAGAGGGACTATGCGCATGGCCCAAATTATGCATCCCTGTACATGCAAGTATGATACAACAATTAGCCAACAAGATTCTATCAAATGTCTGTACGCAAAGACCAAATACATTAAAATACAAGATCATCATTATCAGTATTATCAGTATCATTCCCAAAAGTTGAATTTTACAACTCAGATCTAATAACAAGATATGGGCTGGCTTTTAATAGGAATGCCTGTGGAACCTATGAGAATTGTGGAACTGTTTATCATCTAGGCATTTCCTTAAATCTTATGAAATGGCATTTGAATTTATGTACAATATAAAATGCAACATTACGTTGGTCCCAATTTCTTTTCCGAGATTTGTGTTCCCTTCTCTCAATCGAGTAGCTGGCTGGCCTTGAATTGCGCAAATCTAAAGAAAACTTAATAGACTAATGAAATTACAAATTACGAGGGCTGCACACGTTCCGTTCACCGCAAATTTCCCATCTTGGGAGTTGACTTGTTTACAAGTGCATGCCATTAATTACTAAACATGCTGCGCTAACAGAAAATAACAAACTTTCAAGTGAAGAGAATAAACATTTGATGCTAGTCAATACACAATTTCACATTCAAAAGTAATGTATATAAATGGTTGAACATTTTTGTGTACATTAAAATAGCATAATTTAGCATTTTCCTGTCGCTGAAAATAGCTTGTTTACAAGTGCACACCATTAATTACTAAACACGCTGCACTAAACAGAAAATAACCACTTTCATGTGATGTTCGATGCTAGTCAATAACGATTTTTACATTCAAAAGTAATGTATAAATGGTTGAAAATTTGTGTGTATTGAAATAGTATTTAGCAATTCCCCATCACTGGAAATAACTTGTTTACAAGTGCACACCATTAATTACTAAACACTCTGCAATAACCTTTTAAGTGAAGTAAACATTGATTCAATGCTAGTCAATAACGATTTTCACATAAAAAAGTAATTTATAAATGGCTGAACATTCTTGTATATTAAATAAGCAAAGCAATTTCCCATCACTGGATGTAACTTGCACAAAAATAATTACATGTATGTACTAAACATTCTGCACTAGCAGAAAACAACAAAAATTTAAAGTAAAGTAAATACAAATTTGATGCTATTCAATAACAATTTCAAATTCAGAAACAATAATGGCGGAAAATTCTTTACGTAGATGTACATGTAGTGACTGAGCAAAGCAATTTCTCTACATGGTAGTTGACATGTTTACTGTCCCCCAAAAAACAAATTATAACATTCTCATGAATCAATATTTTTGGGAGTCCCGGCTTGTCAAAATGCTTCAATGAACCTTTCAAAAGTACATGTAAGGTCAAAATATTACTTGTATTGAATTATAAATTTGATGGCATTTCATCATGTAACTTGCAAGACACAGTATTACATGTACATGTTTGTAAACATGTATGTCACATTCACAAGGGTGATTTGGAGTTCAAACCACTTGTTGAGAACACTGACCTCAAATGTTCAAACAGAAAGACATCAGGGACATTTGTTTTCTTTTCTTTTCTTTTTTTTGTTGGGGGGGAGACTACTTTTCAAGCACGGCTGCATGACAACAGCACTCTAAAATTAGTTTTGCATTGAAATAAATGTATATTATCTTTATATCTAGATATCTAAGGGGGCTCGGTTATGATTTTAAGGAGCTCTGTTGGCATTTCAAGGGGTTAATCTCCCCGAGCCCCCATGTACATATACAAGTAACTGACATGGCGATGACACCAACTGTTGGAACTCGACATTAGCGCAAATTGTGGATCAGATTATATTACAAACGGTTGGTATCCGAGATATCTGTTCAAGGAGAAATGTTGTCGAGTTGACATTTTCAATTTACTTTCGTCTGACTGAGAAAACCGCCTAAAATAACTTATCTCACCTAGCAATTTTTCTTTAGAGCAATTGAAAAATTGACATTATACATACTTTTATAAGCGCAGTAGAGTAGCTATGCTATACAAATGTTTGTATTATTATTATCATTATTATTATTACTTGTAAGTTTTTTTTTAGATATTTAGAACAATTGAGACTGTAAATACCTGATTTTAAATAAATGCGATATTTTCCTCCATCAAAAAGAGAAGTTGATGAGTTGAAAAGCAGAATACAGAAGCTAGAGTAGTAGAGGAAGTACTCGCTTTACATATTATAAAATGGGTAGAAGAATCCCTGCATTCTGAGTGGTCAATTAGCGTGTACAAAATTTTACTGGTGCATTTTACTTATGCATTTTACTGATACATGGCTCACTTTTGTTTGATTTTCACATTTTTTTGCGCCCATTTTATAAAACAAATGCTGCACAGGCATATTTCGTGGATCACTAAGAATTGTCTGCACTCTTTTAACTTTGGAAATGGTCTAAAACCCACGAGCGCACCATTCTAAAGTTAAACTTGTGCATCCAATTCTTACCGATCCACGAAATATGCCTGTGCAGCATTTGTATACTGACAAAGGCAACCATCCAGTTCCTTTTGTCTTGACATAGATAGTATAAAACCAGCTGATACTGGATTTCTCTTCAAGGAGGGGAAAACTGGCGAGTTGAGTTTACGATAGCACAATACACAAACAAGCTCTTCACATTACTACCGGGACAACCTTTCGGGTGAAGTTCGTTTTTAGCAAAACAGTAGTATACGTTTACGTTTTTATGATGGTTTCCAAACAGAGACTTGCATGGATGGCCAAGACAGATTGATTTCTTAGAGGGTCATCAGTCACCATAAGAACAATAAATTATATTTTGTTACGATTATTTGTGGAAATTTTGCACTGCATGCACGGAGTGGGTGTCATTCCTCACAATGCCACTTCAATGCCACTATCTGAGGCATGATTGAAATTTAAAGCTGTCATATAGCCAAGAAATATACTTGTAATATTAATAATAATACTTGTAATATTATTTATACTGAATTATTATTGTTGTTGTGACTTGTGAACGCATATTTTGACTCATTGAAATGCAGAAAAAACAGTCACTATTTACTCTCTAAGCCCAAAGTTAAACTACATGTAACTACTTTCCACATGCACTGAATGTGCCTAAGATGGTCCTCTTTAACACCTTGCCTATACTATAGAACAGGAACCTGGTAGGGTCCTGTATAACTTTAAGGGTAATTTAAAATTTAGTTAGGTACAGGTTAAGTATTAAACCTGCTTAGGAGTCGGTAAAAAAGAAAAACAAAAAGGAAATAGTCCAATGTGCAACATGCACACGCTACCGCTGCAACAGGATCACTTCACCAGGGCATCAAAATGGGCAAATATTAAAAATGGTTCAGGAAAGAAAAAAAAACCTAGTACTAGTAGTAGGGAGAAGAAATGTTGTTAAATGTCAGGAGGGCATTGACTGGATAGGAACAGTTGGTTGGTTGGGGACTGCGTAGGAGTTCATCTTGGCATTACCCCGCCTGCCTGCCAGCTAGTGCTAACCCTTACCTGAATTTACACAACCAATGAACTTTCAGAATACCACATAGATACATAACATTAGGAGAGGACTGTTTGATTTGATATACATGTATTGTAGAATACATGAATATGAAGGGCTCCACACTAATTTTTTTTATTATAGCTAGTGGCCTGTTCAGTAAAATAATTGTCTCTAAATGTTTTGGGTTGGTTGAGGACTGCGTAGGAGTTCAGCTTGGCATTACCTCCGCCTGCCAGTATAGTATGCCTGCCTGCTAACCCTTAGCTGCATTTACACAAACAATAAACAATTGGGGAAAAAGGGGCTCAGGGTGAATTTGCCCCCGAATTCATTCAAGAGTGTAACACAAATTTCTGAGTGCTATTTCAACAGAGGAAGACTTCAAAAATAGCCAACAACAAAAATACTTCTAAAGAATATTAAATGAGGTCAGATTCCAGTCAACTTCTGAAATGTTGCAAATCATCAATGAAGGAAGAAAAAATTGGCTCAGCAAATATCTTTCAAATGCAGACCGGTATCATGTTTTCCTATTCCCGAGTTCTATAAACAAGTGCACGTGTTCCAACAAATCACCAGGAATTGGGACAAACAAAACCTGAAACAAATCTGGTTTCCGAACCATTCCACAAATTTAGGTTCAAAGTAACAAATAAATAATAAAAAGGCCCAACTTCAGGTTTCCCCTATAGTAAACAAATATACCATGCACTGAGTGCCTCTAGTTGAATTTCACTAGTGGCTCGAAATAGTGCATGATATATTTGTTTTATATCCTTCGCATAATCATAATCATCGCAAAAATAAATGATTTCAATTAAATTAAAGAAAAATATAAAGAAAAACAAAAGCATTGATTATGGAACCATCACTGCACTGACTATGTTCTGTTTGTGACACTGACCCCCTTTGCGCAATAGTCCTAGCGCAGAGCGCGTATTGCGCTATCTTTCCATTCATGGTTACGCGCCTTAACAACTAATGCGCACCCAAATGCAAAACGCGCGCATCAAAGTGAATAATTAACCTGCTTTACATTACTACACACGTGTAATTGTATGGAGAAACTAGTTATTCGTACATTACACATACAGCTAGTGTAGTGCACACCGCGGCCAATTTTCTAATGACGAATTAGTGTCACAACCACAAAAGGACAACGATGCACAATGTGCACCATTGTCGTTATGTTTAAATTCGAATACCGCTACGTTATACATGAAATGCATCCCTAGAATATATTCTTTGGAACTAATTGATATTCACGGGTGAAAATATTCTGTATTTCTTTTTAAATAACTCTTTGAGAAATCTCGTCGAGCTTCTTTCGCAAGCTAAAACAAGACCTCTGCTCGCAGGGAAGTTTTATAACACGCATCTCTATGGGCTCAATATGATCACCCGGCGTCTATGACGTCATTCATGGAATAGCATTTACTATTCCATGAATGACGTCACACATAGCACATTTTCTCCATGGGCATTACTATGTTTGGTCACATGATGCTATGTAGACCAATCACTGAACATGATTTCATTCATGTAGGATATAATTAATGTTATAGTTCCACACTGTATACAAAAACAATCTAACCTTTAAAATTAGGTTCAAATTCATTTTTAAAATTTTTATTTGTATTTGATAAAGTTCTTCTATAAAGAACAAACTAACCTAAAGACAACAACTAATACAAAATTGTATTATCTTAAAACTTACAACTCAAAAAAGACAGAATAAAGACAAGCAACACACAAACTCATGTAAAATATGCGCACAACATCATTATATAGACCCTTGTACACAATTCAGGTTGATTATGTTCTAAGTTCCATTCGCCTGCTGTATTATTTGATGCTTTTCATTCGAAAGGTTAACGATTATGGGCTGCAATTGAGACTGAACCGCTGAACGATCAGGTTTTTTCTTCAAGTAATGAGGGAATGAAAGGACTCGTAACTGCCAACTCAGATAAGTAGTGAACCCAGTCAAGACTGGCCACAGAAATATTCAAGACTGAAGTCTATGGAAAATACTTTTATACCTCTAGAAATAAAATTGTTTTCAACGGGTTAACTACTAAAGGATTAACGGTACTACTACATTCTGAATGTTCCATAGAACCAGATTCCAGAGGTCATGGATTGATAGCATTCTATAGAACTCCAAAGAAATGTCAAGTCGATCAATTTTTTAAAGGGGTAGTTCTCTCAAATTCGACACTCAGTTTTTCATTACCTCACAAAAAAACTAAACTACCCCTTTAAAGAAACATTATATATTAGCATTGGATACCCCAGTTTTGAACTTCCGATTCAATCACCTGTTCGTGTATTATAGCTGCTGTATGTTCCCCCCCGCCCCCCAGTTGTGTTTGTTAGAAAATTATGACTTTCTGCAGGTGGTCTTAAAATCCAAAAATCAATCAGAGTGCTTTTAGAATGATCCAAGGAAATCTTAGCAATACAATGAGGGGAGGAAAGGGGAAATATATATATTTTAGGCCACTCACTTCTGGTTTGGGGCTATAAAAAATGATTTTATACAAGTCGTGATGCCAGTGAGCTTCAACTACAAGTCAAGGGCCTTAAAACTGAGTCCCAGTGCCTGATTTATTAGTATGAGCCTGAATTTCTCAATGACCTGGGCCTGAATGTAGGATTTTGCCTTTAAAAAAATGGCTTCCCTGTGTTATGTCTTGGTTTTACTTGTTTGACAGACATAGCCAGCATGTACAATACTTTGTATCTACAGAGAATGGGAAAAGAAGTTAAATTTCTAACAGGTATGCACACAGTGTTCGGATATCTGCCAGTGCTACATTCAAACATCACATATAACCTGTTCAAGCATGCAAAGCAATTAACAATGGCAGCAGAGGAACACACCTAGCAACTATTGGAAACGGAACAATTATAAAAATCTATTTGATTTCAATCACAAATCCACCCAATGATTGGTATATTAAAGACTATTTGAGGAATTCTACACATGCTCTCTATATTTAGACTAGAGAATCAGCATTTTGAAATGGGTGTTTTTTTCACAGCTAATCTTAAAAGTGAAAAGTGAAAAGTGAAAATGGAGAGATTAATTATAGCTGAAACATGTTTCACAGAGCTGACTCTGGACTAGACAAGTGTATTTAAATGTATCCTAGATATTGAATACAGTTGCTACAAATTATACAGCCAACAATTCATTTTGTTTAATCTTCCAAGAACTGTAAAGAGGGTTAATTTCATGTACAATTTTTGTTTAAGTCGAGAGAAATTTCTCATTATTTAGACAATTTTGAAGGTTGTAGAATTTTCAATTTGACACTGTGCGGTTTTCTTGGAAAACAAAAATAATACTGTAAAATGTAATCTTTCGAGAGTGTATCATACAATTAGCAGTCGTAAGACTGAAGAGTTTGTTTACTGATAATTCACCATGACAATTGAAACAGGCAAAATGCCATCGCTAATCTTGACCTTACAATAGTCGTGGCCATACGGTAAAAGCCAATCTTAAAGATATCTTGAAGTTATCTTGTGATTTGCAAACTTAAAGATATCTTGAAGTTATCTTGTAGTTTGGCGTGTCCACACGGTCAAAAACTAGACTGCGCGCTTATTGCGCGCATAAACTTGTGGTAGTTTATCAATTCATCAGGACTGCTCCTTCCCTGTCAATTTGTAAAGGTCACCTAGCAACTACTTAGGCTTGCATCTGACAGTTTCACATCATTTATCACAGGGGAAATTTTTTTTTTAAATTTTACGGGGGCTACTTTTCAAGCTTGCCTGCATGAAAATAACCCTCCAAAATTTAATTTGCATTGCATTGCAAATTTTCAGGGGCTCCTTCATGTTTTCCAAGGGCTCTTTTTGGCATCTCGGGGGCGAATTCGCCCTGAGCCCCGTGTCTTTTTTCACTGATTTATCTCTTCTGTAATGATTCAAAATTAGAATCAACATGTACATGTGAAAAGGGTATTTGTGATTAGCTCATTTCTTTGTCCATCACTGAATTAGGACCGACTATTATTACAGAGAAGAGCTACATACATGTACTAGTATGTGAAAAGGGTATTCATGACTTGGTCAATCTCTTGGTCATCACTCAATCAGGACTGCTCCTAGTGAGTTTCCCCTACCCTGACCATTTCTAAAGGTCATCTAGCAACTAGGAGTCAATTACTGCCAACTGTTAACGTAACGTGTAACACGACATCCCACAAAACGTCCAGTTTTAAGAAAAGACATTTACAGACTAAAGCTGCAATCTCTACGCTGATGGCCACATTCTAGTGGCCAATTCAATGCTATTTGGACTGACAAACTTTGCTTTCTGTTTTCATTCAGTGTGGGCTGAATTTAAAGGGATATCAATGTAATTTTAAAGGTCAAATACCATCTCATGTCCACGTAAAAAGATATCCTCTTTGAGTACAAATTTAATGTACAATATAGTTGCCAATATAATATACACCGGATAATGATGACCACAGTCTATGGGTCAATTCAATTGCCATTCACCTGGTCACACTTTATTTTTTATTCAGCAAGTAATAAGAATATTAGTAACCTTAAAGAACCTAAATAGTAACCCCAAGTGTCATTTAATAACCTTAAAGGGACTTCGTAACATTGTCCATATCCACAAAATAAAATTCTAATTCTAGCGGTTCCCTTATACCTTGTTGTATTCGTATTAACAATAACATCACGGGACAGGTTTCGGTTTTTCAAATTTCCCTTTCGTTACAAAGATATGTATGATTGAAGTATTCAGATAAGAAAAACTCCGGGCGAGTTTTTCTTCTGTGTACAAAGTGAGTGCAGTGAGTTACTGAATATCACTTTGCATTTTCGCTCATTACTTGGCCATACAATGTCCATTTGACTTGAAATTTTCACACAATACCCTGTGGACATATGAGATAACAATATACATTGCATCAACCATTCATCACTTTTTGCACATGTCAACAAAGTTACTAGATCCCTTTAAGTATCCTTTACTAACCTTTACATTAATCCGTTCAGGACTGGTCCCGAAAATATTCGGCCTTTGGTCTACAGAGAATACATGTTGTAGCAAAATCAGTCCGTCCTGAACGGGTTAAGTAAGTAAGTTACACAAGCTGCTACGGTTCAAATGTAATGGGCAAATTCTTCTAATGGTCAATTCAATTAAGTTCCACTCGGACCGGTCACCTTTCATTTCCAGCCTAAAAGTTACGGGTTCGCAGGCTCAACACGTCCCCCACTCAAATCGCCTGGAGCGCATACTGATCCTCTTGATTCTGCAAGCTCACTAAGAGCATAGGAAATCAATGGACTTGTATCTACTTGATTTGGAGAAGGTTAAGATTTTGTATCTAAAGCCAGCGAAAAAATTAATATTTTTATTTCGGGGGCTCCATTTTCGGGGGCTACTTTTCCAACTTTCGGGGGTTACAAATTTCCGGGCTCTTTTTCGAATTTCAAGGGCTACTAATAAGCTATAATGCTGTAAGTGATCATTTTATAAGCATTTGATCACAATCCAAACAGAAAAATCCCGAAAATAAAAAAAAATAAAAAAAATAAAAAAAAACTTTTTTTTTCTTCTTTTTTTTCGGGGGCGAATTCGCCCGCCGCCCCGTGTATTTTTTTCGCTGTCTAAAGCAAAGTTCTTTTCACCCTCTAGTGCAGGCTAATGAGTCTTGACTTTTGAAGTTCAGTATGTCCAGTATGGACAATCAACACTTGCTAATTGAAAGGCAATTAGATTTAACTCTCAACATATTGTTTATATTGCTATTAGAATATGTGTATAGATGCAGCAATGCAGTGATTTTCATTACAAGTTTGCACCCCCTGATATTTGCTGCAACGTACTTACAAAATTGTGTCAAGAGACCACCAAGATGACAACATTAATCAATTGCAGTACTTAGGCGAGTGTCAATAAATGGGGCACATATCTGTACTAAAAAAGTGTCCCAATTCTTGAAATTAGAATTCAATGTTAATCAAGCTCTAGCTATGATTTTACAGGGAAATTATTATAAATGACCTAGAAATAAAAGCTGTAAGATTGTAGTCTGTCGATGCAATAATGCCTCCATCCATCTATTTCTAGGCTATTTATTATATTTTGTATCCCGTATAAGTGTGTAGAGCTTTATTAACGCTGATGAAAATGTGAGATTGCGGCAGTCCACCATCTCGCCGATATTAGTCCCATGCCCCAGTTTACTCAATTCATATTCCCTTCATCAGATGACTCATATGGACTAACTATATTTAATCAAGCAGGGCAACGACACTTGTATGAATAATGCATGGAAATATTGTTGATTTCTGTTAATCAGAGTAGGCTAAAAATGTTTTCATTTTATGACTATTAGCCTAATCAGAAATATTCAATTAGGATTTTATTTTTGCGCAAATAGTTATCTGACCCTATACACTTTGTCACTTGGCATCCACTTTATAGCATGGAAGTATTGCATATATTTCTGAGTTGAAGTAATGACCAAAAAGAGCATTCATAATACTAGCCTAATAGTATCTGGATTTTAATTTCATTGAAATGAGTATTTTACCCAACAATTGTCGCTTTAATTAATAGCATCATAACTGCAGTTTGGTATGGATTAATATTATGATATAAACTGTAAATAGAGTTGCGTTACAATACAACAACACTATCACGTAATATACAGCAGTGAAATTCAGAACCCTAGCAAAATGTAGAGAGAGACAGCCCTGGATAGATAGCAAATCGGGGGGGGGGGGGGGGGGGGGATAACAAAATCAAACAAATTTTTTTTGGGGGGGGGTACTTTTCAAGCTTGCCTGCATGAAAAAAACACTCTTAAATTTGTTTTGCATTGAACTGTTTTTAGGGGCTTTGTTATGATCTTAGAGGGCTCATTTTGGCATTTCTAGGGCACAATTGCCCTGAGCCCAAGTGTCTTTTTTCACTGAATAATAAGGGCGCCACAATACAAACACTTTACAGCAGCACGATCACGTAATATAATATAGCAGAACCCCTAGCAAACTGTAGCGAGAAGAGGATAGATAGATAGCAATTCGAGATCTGATCGCCTCTAATTGAAACCCCTTCCAATATATCCTGACCCAAGTTTGTGACTGCTCGCTCGCTCGTTTCGTTTCGTTCGCCAATCTTTCCGCGGGGCACTCCATCCATCCAGGTTGCAATTAGTTTGCGGGATATCGAGGGATGAGGCTCGCATGATGATGAGTGTTATGAAGGGGGGAGCTCAAAGAGATATATGAATAATGAAAAGCCAGAGTGGATCTAATCATTCTTTTCTCCCATTTAACTCTTTCAAATCTGATGTGATGGGAAAGTTTGCAAACCTCAATGATATTTTCAGCTAGTGTGCTAACAAGTGGGAGCATGGGAACTATAAGACCAATGTTGCGTATATTGCACAGTTTGGAAAGAGTGAAACAAGGTAACGGTTTGATATGTCCTCATAATCATAATGAAAAGAATGCATTGTTCTTATATTTGTTCCTATTTATGTAACCCTAGTGGGCAAAGTGTGCAAACATCAATGATATTTTCAGTTCGTGTGTGAACAAGTGGGTATAATAAGAACTTTGCATGACTTGACAGATGACACCAAGAGAGCTACAGATGTAACTGGTTATTTTGCCCTCGTAATTTATAATGATAATAGTGCACTGCACATGTGGAGGAAAAAAAATCTACCCCCTGGATAAATTATGTCTTGATGAAGATGGTGGAGTCAATTGATGTGAAAGGTGACAAAAGGTGAGATTTTTCAGATCATTACTGAGGCATAATTTCCTTTCCGCCGTGAAAAAATGGGTATGAACTACAAGACATTTGCGTTACTTGACACTTCAATGTAGTGTAACTGGTTATTGTGTCCTTATAATGAAAGAGAGATGTGCACAGAAAATACTGCTATGATTACAAATATCTACCCCCAGGAGATTGGGAAATTGGAACAAAATGAAGACGTTGAAGTCGATGTAAAATATGACAAAAGGTGGGATATTTCAGTTCATGTCTGAATTCTGAGCCATAATTGTCTTTCCTGTTTAATAACTACAAGACTTCAGCATGTCTTGACACTGAGAGTGTTATAAAGATGTAACTTGCTCCTCACATTTATAAGAAAGAAAAGAAATAAAACAGCAATGATGAATCACAATCCACCCTCTGGAGATTGGGAAATTGGAACAAAATGAATACAATAGAGTCAATGTTGAAGGATTCAGTTCACGTCTGAATTCTGAGGCATAATTTCTTTCCCCGTGTGAAAACAAATGGGTTAGTAAGAACAGACCTTCACATTACTCAACACAAAGAGAATATGTAACTGGTTGTTGCATCCTGATAATCAAAAATAGCCTTGTACTCTTACTTGTACTGCAATGATTAAAAGAAATCCACCCACTGGAAATGGGGAAATTAGGACTTCATGAAGACAGCACTTAGAGTTAATGCGAAAGATGACAAAAGGTGAGATTTTAAAAATCATTACTGAGGCATAATTTCCTTTCCGCTGGAAAAAAAACGAAAAGAGTATGATCTACAAGACAGTTGCATTACTTGACACTAAAAGGGTTGTTAAAGATGTAACTGGTTGTTGCATCCTCGTAATCAAAGAGATGAGAGAGATGTGCACGGCCTCTGGATATTGACAAAAAATTGCCATCTAAATTAATATGATGGAGGAGTCAATGTGAAAGATGACAAAGGGTTAGGATATTTCAGGTCATTTCCCAGGTGCTATCATCTTCTTTTCCAAGAACGGAGACAAAAGAAATGAAAAAGAGTGAGAAATTTCAATCCATTTCCAAGGCATAATCTTCTCGTGATGAGGGGGCAAGAGATATTGTACTTTTTCCACCAACAAAACGAATCAGAAGTGAAAAATAAAAAATCTCAATTCATTTCCGCGGTATGATCTCTTCTTTTCAAATGGCATTCACGACATAATTAAAGACGAGGAGTGAACAACTTCACTTCTTTTCTGACAAAATAAATGAAGAGGTGAAATATTTCAAATTCATTTCTGAGGGGTGATTTTCTTTTCCGTATCTGAAACAAAATAAATGACAAAGAGTGAGATCATTCACTTCATTTCCGATGCATCATCTTTTCTCCCTCTATTTTTATCAACTTATCAGAAACAAAATGATTGTATCAATGCCCGATCTAGATTACATCACCATTACGCACTTCTTACAAGATGATTGTCTCTATATATATTCACATTCCTCAAGTCTTTACCCCTTGACCATGGGAACCGAGTGGGCTGTGTACAAAGTCTATGGGGACTTCATAAACTCGGAGGGGACGGGTTAATGCAAGTTCGATCCCAACGCCTGTTCTTCACTTCCTCTTTGTTGAACGAGAAGGAGACTATCTGACAAATAGGAAATTTGTATAACTTGGTTATTCATTGTGTATTTTACCCTTTTTTGTTATTAATCTTGCAGTAATCATCGTCACTGTGTCTGGACAGGATGGTTGGAAAAGACCTCGTAAAATTGTGTCCAATTGAGTCACATTCTGGTCTAAGCTAGTGCAAAGGGTAATCTATTTTCACACTTCTAAATGGTTCTTCAAGTGAAACCAGTAATGTGTCTAACTCCACGAAAAGTACTTGGAGCTTCCACTATTCTCTTCTACCGTGTTGTTTGGCTTATAGTAAGAGAAGAATAAAATAGGGTAAGATTTTGAAAAATGCCCCTTTAGTAGGATGATATCTATCATTGATAATCATTCAGCTCAAGAGCGTTAACCCATCGGCGCCGATGGCCCACGTTTTTGTGGTGTACAAAAAATCGGTCCAACGCCGAGATCCCACAAAAACGTGGGATGCATTATTTACACGCAAACGGTAAAGTTTGTTGACCTGGGGACTTCCCCAAAGCTAGAGAGATATTTGGACCAATCACAGAGAAGCTTACAAAAGTCTTGAGGCATTGGTTTGCAAAATAATGAATTTAACAGCGTTTTTTATTTGCTGAGACCAAAGCATGCTTGCGATCGAGCCAGCAAAATATTCATGAGTTCACGATCAGGGCTGCGTTGCTGGGGGCAACCACAATAACAACCGCGACCTGGCGCGCGCGCGGGAAATCGATTGCTGCGAGAATATCGCGATGGCAAATTATCGATAGCGCATTCTCCGTTTATTTACGTTTATTAAGTTTCCCGTCCAGATTCTATCTGTATATTTCCCTTTTTATTTCTCATTCTTTCACCTCCGATCTTTTGGACTTTTTCTCAGTTTATTATGGATTTGTTTCTGCTTTGGTTAGATATGTCTACATCGTATGATGGTAAGCAATGAGTGATTTTGAAGTGAAATGTTGTTTGCCGACGTGAATTTTGGTAGTGCAGTGTACCGGTGCACTCTGCCTGCAGGTACGGCTGATCGTTAGATCACGTTCCGTATCAGCTACAGAGCCGTGCCTGTGATTACGTTTGTGTGTGATCTGTGAATGAGCTCGAGCTCGAGCCCGAGTCTGATGTAGATGCAAATTAGCTATTTTTAAGTCTTCCTTGTCGGTTTCACTTAGCTTAATTGGTTTAATTTGTACTCGATTAAGTTGTATTTAGTACTAGTAGAGAATCGGACTTATGAGTTAGTTTGATTTAGTTACGTCTTTAGACCAGTCGTAGTTTTACAAATTTGTAATTACACTCGACTTTGTCTTTGTTATTAAATTGTAAGTGTTAGTGTAATACTATATAAGTATTCGTGGTGCAAATTGTTTTACAGCTCATTATAGTGATACTGCTAGGTTGTGTAATTAAGAATAAGATTTTGTCATTTGTGTTGATTGTTGTAAATTTAATAAATTGACTGAATAAACTTTTGACCTACAATTTAATCTAATAATACTGTTTGACTAGTTACTACTTTCTGTATTTGTGTGATTGCAAATTTGTCTGAAGTGTGTCGTGATGGCTGACAGTGACAGTGATGGTGATGTTGATATGCCTGATCAATTGGAGTTGGTGTTTGCAGATAGTGATGATGATGATGATGGTGAATTTGAGGGTTTTCGCCCTAGTGAGATTGATGCGATGAGTGATGCTGGTGATGATAGATTGAGGGATGTGGAGTCTGACTCTGAGTCTGACACCGAGGATGAACCCACTGAGTGGACAAGGAATTGTCGTACGATTCCTGAGCGGCCATTTCTTGGCCCAGCTCCTGGACCAACTACACATTTCGACAAATCAAAGAAGGAGCTGGATTTTTTTGAACTTTTGTTTCCAACAAATCTAATCCAGCATCTGGTTCAGGAGACAAACCGCTATGCCGAACAAAAGAGGCAAGCAAATCCAAATTTGGCGAAGTGGGTTTCGGTGACAGAGGAGGAGATGCGGTGTTTTTTTGGCATGCGTGTGTTCATGAGTGTGGTGCATGTTCCGACTTTGCGCATGTACTGGAGTTCCGATGAACTCTACGGCGGCTTCCAAATTGCAAAGTTCATGACAAGGGATCGATTCGATGAGATCAGCGCGAACATTCATGCGAATGACAACACGACTAGATTGCCGCGCGATGACCCTAACTTTGACAAGCTGCATCTGATTCGCCCGGTGCTAGATGAGGTCATGCAATGCTGCCTGCGCGAGTACAACCCGCATAGGAATTGCTCCATTGATGAGGCCATGGTTGCCTTCCGCGGCCGCCTAGGTTGGCGCCAGTACATGCCTGCAAAGCCGACGAAGTATGGTATGAAGGTGTGGATGCGTGCGGATCCAGTGAATGCGTACTGCAATGAGTTTGAGGTGTACACCGGTCGAGTGCAGCAAGATAGGCCTGAGAGAGGGTTGGGAGAGCGTGTCGTGAAAGAGTTGAGCGTGAAGTTGAGAGGGGGGAACTACGTTGTGAATAATGACAATTATTTCACTTCAGTTCCCCTGTTTGAAAGTTTGTTGGATGAGGGGATCTTGGCGCGAGGTACAGTCCGCATCAACAGGAGAGGTCTGCCACGTCGACTGCTTTCCGAACCAATTCCTAAACAGCAAGGGGATCTGAAGTCTGCTCAGCGAGGCAGAATGACTGCATATGCCTGGAAGGATAAGCGCATCGTGAACCTCCTCTCCACTGCTGATGACCCAACGCTGGAGAACACCATCCAACGCAAGCAGAAAGACGGATCCAAGAAGGAGGTCCCATGTCCTGTCGCCCTTCGTCAGTACAACATCTACATGGGTGGTGTCGACCGTGCAGACCAGCTCCGTACACAATACCCAACATCGAGGATGTGCAGGAGGTGGTGGACGTACCTGTTCTGGTTCCTCTTTGATGTGGCCGTTTCCAATGCCTTCATCTTGATGAAGGAGTCGGAAGCTCATCAGAGAGTGAACAAACGGGGAAATCCTCAACCCATCACACTGCTTGATTTCAGGAAAGAACTCTCCAAGCAGCTGCTCCCTGAGCGTCCACCGGAGAAGAAGAGGAAGTACCACTGCCTGAAGCCGATGGACTCGCGCAAGACATGTGTGGCGTGTGGTGACAAGAGATGTGAGACGAAGACGGTTTGTCTGGGGTGTGATAAGTACATGTGTGTGAAGAGAGGGTACATCTATCATGGTATGGGGGATGACGGTGATGGTGAGGGTCATGTGCACGATTGATGGGTGTAGATGATGATGTTGATGTCCTCGACGATGTCGTTGATGACGATGATGAGCTGATGACGATGATGAGCTGATGACGATGATGATGAGCTGATGAATGATGAATGATGAATTAATTAATTAAATATATTTAAATTTGAATTTTAAAATTGTTATTGTTATTGAATTTGTAATTTGTAAAAATGTTTTTGAATAAAGAGAGCCTGCAGTGCAGGTGTTTTCTTCATTTCCTTCTTTCACTTTACTCCAACTATCTTTCATCTTTTTCTCATTCCCATATGTCATATGACGATGAAAAAAAAAAAATCCCAATCTTTATGAAAAGGAAGAAACATTACAATCATTGCAACATCAATAAAACAATTTTAAACAAATCAGTTTGGTCTTTACTCACTTCTTTAAATTTTCAACCCAACCTTCCCCTGGCAGTGGAAATAGAACAAAATATTTACTGGAAAATATAAAACAAAAATAAACAAATTATTGTTTCTAAAAATAAAAATCAGAAATGTTTAAATATATATAGTTTCTTTATAAATGGCAGACCAATAAAAGAAAACTAAAATTAATATTGAAGTACAAAATGAAACTAACCTAGGGTAAAAAAAAAAAAAAACCTTGCCTTTGACCAGCACATCCCTTTTCTAGATAAAGATAATAAAATAATAGGAAAGAAAAAAACACCCTCTTGAAAATGAAAAAAAAAAAACAATCGATCATGGTAAAGAGTTATCAAGCAAAAAAAAAAAAAAATGCATGGGAAGTCGGTGAATTCTCCCAAAATGGGATGAATTCACTGACAACCCATGCACATTTAATTGGTCAATCAATCTATTACTGCCCCCCCCCCCCCCCCAATACGCAAAATATCAAGGTAATAAGTTATCCAGCCCAAAAAAAATAATGCATGGGAAGTCAGTGAATTCTTCCAAACTGGATGAAATCACTGACAACCCATGCACATTTTGGGGGTAACAATTTCAAATTGAAGTTTTTGGGTTGATACCTGCTAAAGAAAAAAATACTTGCAATAAAAAACAATCAATCTGAGTCCCTCTATTACCCCCCCCCATCCCATCAGCGAAAATTGGTTTCATAAGTGATCATGAATAAAAAATAAATAAATAAACATTGCACGCAAACGTACAGTGTAACTCCACTTTAGTAGAGGTAATACTAATAATGTGCAACATGTAAGTAACAGCTGTGGCTAATTTATGCTGGATCCCGATAACCATGGCAACCGCATTCCTTAGCTAGCTGCATGTGTCGACGATATTCGTATTCTTTTTTGCAGACACTCTTGAATAAATCATATATTTTAGTGATGTTTCATAATTTAGATGATAAAATATACCAAACAATATAAGCAAAGTCCCTCAGAAAAATAATAAAAACAATTACGTAATGATTAAGTGAAAATCAGTATTGCAAATTATTTTAAAACGATTAATTTATGACAAACGGTTTGTAAATAGAGACCAACTAGAGACGCACATGTTGAGTTCACATCGGGGGCACAGATCACACACTCCTCGTGTACATGCATGCCCAATGCTGTGCGTAAACCAATCAGCTTTGAGTATAACGAGACTTGCGCACATAACACATAACAATTGTGTAACAAACAGGGTCCCTATTCGCGCGGTGTTGCACGAATAAAGAGCACACGTTATGCTTGAAACAAATACTGGTGTTCTGACCAATCAGAGTGCAGATTTTCTGTTATCGGCGTGCAGCGGTCTGCTGTAATGTGTTTGTACTAACACGACCCCTCAAGCAAGTCGGGACAGCTAGCTACGTGCATGTACACGAGGTCTATCTATAGAATTCACGGGAATTATGTGCAGCACTCTTTTTGCATGCATTTTATGCGAGCTGATTTTTCATTCTAAACAATGCGTGCGTGTGGACATTGCATCAACCTTAGTTTTTATTTGCAAGTACAAATAATCGAGTGGTAATTCGTCTTCGAAAAGATCGTGACACAAAACTGATTATAAACTAACTAATAAGTATAAAAGAGAGATGAAACTTCTGACGGAGTTGTTATGTTATCTTGTAAGTTGTAAATTTTCATTATGCTTTTTTTGTGAATCATGGCAGCGTTATCCGAGATTCATTCATCTTTGTTACGTTCCATTTGTATGCAGGACAAAATCAAAATATGTTTCGGGGGGCTACCTTTCATTTTCAAGCTTGTCTGCTTGCATGAATATCATATTATAACACTCCAAACAATTGTTTACATCGATATATATATGCAAATTTATGAAGACTCATTCATAAAATTTGCCCTAAGCTACCGTGAATTTTGTTATCACTGTTCATGTAAATTATTATGTTCTAAACGTTTTGGTACGATTTGGTGAAATTGCCTAGGCCAGGGTGTAAAACGGAAACGCGCGCCCCGGCCCGCACCACAAATCATCGCAGGACATAATTTGATTTGTGCGATGATAATCGCGTGCATTGCCAATGCACAAGTTTTGTGTACATTATATATGCGACATTATTGAGTCATAATATCGTTTCTGTAGGTATCGATATTGCTTGCTAAGCCCACCGCCGTCTCGTAAGCTGATTGGTTTTGATATGTGCGCATTGCGCGATTCCAATGCATGCCTCGAGGATTTCCAAAATGGGGGAAATATGATGAAAAAATAAGGCATTCAGTTGTTCTTTTTCGTATTTGAGTTAATTTGCAATAATTACAAAATCACTAAACATTTATTTCAACATTCTTATTTATTTATTGATCAATAAACTACACAGTTATACATCATATTTATTATCAATAATTCTGATCACCCCTCTGATGTAGTTCATTGGTCCAACATGAAAGTCACTTTCAAAGTTGTAGATTTGGTTGCCGAAGGGAATCTCCCTACGGATTGTGTGCCGGTTGAAAGTGCGTCGGAATTACAGGCCGTAAATGTTTACAGGGCATCTGTCGCCGATGGGTTAATGAAATTGTCACTACTTCATTGTACTTCCATGGTAGAAAGAAATCGTAATAACTCATTTGTAAGGTTGTATTTATTTTAAAAAGCAGCCATTAACACT
This sequence comes from Echinarachnius parma, assembly GCA_037951105.1. Lineage (NCBI taxonomy): Eukaryota > Metazoa > Echinodermata > Echinoidea > Clypeasteroida > Echinarachniidae > Echinarachnius > Echinarachnius parma. The sequence continues at coordinate 69,836 of JBAMJV010005218.1, forward strand.
AGAGGGTGCTTTGCAGACATCTTGAAGATAAAATCCTTGTTGTCCAAAAAGGGTTTTGTTCTAATCTTACAACAATCAGAGATATAATTCTGTTACACTAAGTTAACCCGTTGCTTACGGGAACCGGGTGGGCTATGTACAAAGTCTATGGGGATTTCAGATTCTCGTAATGAACAGGTTAAATTAGTGTTTACACCATTTTGTTCTACTTGTTCTTCCCTCGCATCCCTTTTATTTCAGTGACAGAAGAGACGATTGGTGACTGGAGGAATTTCACCGTTTCCGTTGACGACCCGAGATCGCTTCGCTTGGAGGATGATATCGAGCCGGAGACCAAGTACCGCATCGAGGTGGTGGCGCATAACGGCATGGGCGACGGTGCACGCACCGTGGAGGAACCGACAACCATGCTTGCAGGAAGTATGTGAACCTTTGGTACCTCTCATGTACCTTTAATTGTGGTAGCATTATAGTGGTAGTTCAATACTGTTGAGGACCAACTACCATGCTTGTTTTCATGTACCGTGGGTTGAAGTGATGGTACCCTTAGTGGAACTAGACTAGAGGTTGTAATAGTGGTATAAAGTGTAGTCGGTGGTGCACATATTGTTGAGGAACCAGCCAAGCTACACCTTTGGAACCTTTCATGTACCTTTAGTTGAATTGATGGTAGCATTTGAAGATGTAAAGGCAGTAGTATCAATGGTAATTAATGGAAGGTGCATATACCATTGAGGTACCGACAACCATGCTTGCAGGAAGTATGTGCACCTTTGGTCCCTTTCATGTACCTTTAGTTGGAATGGTGGTAGCAATAGTGGTACTAGAGGTTGGTATAAGCTTTAGTTCAATGATGCACATATTGTTGAGGAACCAACAACCAAGCTTGCAAGAAGTATGTAGCTAAAATGTTGGAACCTTTCATTTACCCTGGAATGGTGGTACCATTAGTGGTATAAGAGGTAGTAGTTGTAGTTGTATTATAAATGGTAATTGATGATGGTGCATTATGAGGATCTAACTACCAAGGTTGTAGGAAGCATGAAGCTAAACCTGTGGAACATTTAACGATGGTTGTGTTAGTTGTAATAGAGCTAGGTATTAGTCAGATTAACGCGCTGATATTTTGGTCACTAATGACATTTTTTATGAAAGGCACTGTCTATGAAATAAGATATAACGATTTCATGCAACACTAATTTTCCTGCTATTTATTAAACATCTTGTCCTACAACTTGTATTTTATTCCAGAACCAGCCCAGGCCCCCGCGGCCAGAAGCTATTAATATAGGAATTAACAACGTCACTTTGCCTGCTATTTAACATCTTTTCCCACAACTTGTATTTTATTCCAGAGCCAGCCCAGCCGCCTCATAGGAATAAACCACGTCACTTTGCCTGCTATTTATTAAACATCTTGTCCCACAACTTGTATTTTATTTCAGAACCAGCCGCGCCGCCTAAGCCAGATGTCGACAATCTCGGGATGAACAACGTCACGTTTAGTTGGGACCTGTCCGCGGTCAACCCGACCCCACAGATGGTCCAGATCAAATACAAGAAGAACGATGGTAAGAGACATTATTTCTTTCTCCTCATAATATTTTTCTTCTTTAAATACGTGGCTTATATATCTTTTTGTTTGTATATCTGTGTGATCGATATAATTTGACTGTATGTGCAAGTATGATGAATCTAATGTGTTTTTTTTTTTGTGTGTGTGTATGTAATTGTGTCTATTGGCTTGTGGATTATTTTGTTTCAATGACAACATGATGACAACAATGATAATTTGACTGTATGTGCAAGTATGATGAATCTAAATGTGTTTGTTTTTAATTTTGTTGTGTGTACAGTATGTAATTGTGTCTATTGGCTTGTGGATTATTTTGTTTTAATGACAACATGATGACAACAATGATAGCAAAAGAAAGCTGATGCAAATAGTATACACACTCTGTACATTTTGTCTCTCCTTTTTTCCTGCTGCTTTTTGCACATTTTAAGTGAAGAAGAAAACATATCGGAACACAGGAATTCTGTAGGATTGCTGTTTTCTAAAAGCAACTACAAATGTGTGACTTATGGGTTATGGGACATGACTCCATCGTGTGTTGTCTGCTTGAAATCAAAGTTAAGGTAAAGCACTGTATGTGTTGGTGGATGTTTGTCTATATTTTTATGTTTTTGTGTTTTATGTTTCTTTGTCTGTTTTTTTGCGGGTGTATGTTTGTGAGAGTCTCTGTGTAATTGAGTTTGTGTTTGTATGGGTGGGATTGCAGTGTGGGGCCTAAAGTCTTAACCAATTGCGCAGGGCAAGTGAAAATTAGGCAACAACAACAAATCTGTAAAATGGTTCAAAGTCACTTTAAGGTATGATGTTCTGTTTGGGCGGGTAAATATTTCCATTGGGCAAGCACCAAATGGGCCAGCGCAGGAAAAGAAAATCTACTTGGGCAAGTGAAAGTCAGAATTTTAAAATAAAGTAGTTGCTCGAATCAGAAAAACATTACCTTCTGAGCTATAGACCTCATCTTGGCAGTCTCCAACATGTAAAGAAATTAACTATAGAGGGCAGCAAGCTAGTCTAACAGAGAAATTACTTTATTTTTCTAGTCAAAATGTACAAAAGTTTTAGGATAAAATAGAAAACAAAAATGTGCTCAAAAGAGATCACAATTGTTTTGTTTGCAAGCTTAAAATGTTATCTTTAACCCATTCAGAAGTGGTACTGAAAATCGTAGGGTTCTGGGAAAATGTGTGTTATACCAGAATTGAGCTTCATTTTGTATCTTTAATTGGTTAAATATATAGAGGAAAGAAAATTGAGAACAAAATTAGGTAATCTTGAAGTGGTTATATATACAGAAACGGTTCTATAAATCTTGGGGTAGGGCTTTGGAGAATATTTGTTATACCAGAATTGAACTACTTGTATCTTTAATGGGTTAAATATCAATTTAGAGAAGAAAAAAATGTGCAAATATGTAAAGAAACAATATTAGGTCATCTGTTATAATTGGTTTAAAAGAAACATACCAGCGATGCAGTGACTGGGCTAATGTTAATACAGTGTTAAAGTAAATAAATACATTTCTTAGAATGGATAGCTTAGGCCCCAAGTTCTCGAGGGTATTTAACATGCAAAGTATGTATGTCATTTAAAGGGAACAATGTTAACATATGCAAACAAATGACAAAGGGTTGATAAAATGAATATTTCTGTGGGCTGATACATCCACTAAGTAATGTGTGAACATTCCATGGTAAATGAATGTCATGACTGAGGGATATTTGATAACTCATTGCAATAGCTTTGTATGAATTTGAAAGTCTCTCATGGAGAATTTCAAATCCGAACACTTCAATCATGAATAACTTTTTAACGAAAGAGAAATTCAGAAAGACAACTCCTGTTCCATGCTTCTATTGGTAATATACAACGAGGTATGTAAGAACTGCTAGAGTTCTGAGTAAGTTTTGTGGATTTTGACAATGTTACTACCGTAGATCCCTTTAAAGCAGCTTGCAAAGCCGTCCGTGGAATTGAGTGCCTGCACGAATGAACGATGAATTAAGGCTTGCAGGTTGCAAGCCTTGCTCCGAGTTCACTTTAAAGGGATCAGGGGGGTGTTTCACAAAGATCCTAAGTTGAACTTAACTCTAAAGTTGGACTGCAAGCCATTAGTTTCTTTGAAAAATTGATGTAAAAGTCCTTTTTTTTTAAGCATAAAATGTTGATTCAAATCATTATTATTTTCTATTATCTAGGAGATTTCATGTTCTTGATGCAATATTTATGAAAAGTCTAATATTCATTCTTTGTTGCTTTTGAATATATATTGTATTCCGATGCTACAAATGGCTTTCCATAATAAATAGTTTAGTCCAACTTAGAGTTAAGTTCAACTTAGAATCTTTGTGAAACACCCCCCTGGTAACTTTGTCTGAATGGATCAAACTCTCTTGCACCTCTAGTGGTTATTTCATGCCTGGCTGTTTTCCTCTTACTATTACAGAAGAAGGAAACCAACTTTTTTGGTTGTTTTTTTCAGATTATGTTCTATTCGTTATTGAGCTATTTATGATTTGATTTGAAGAAAAAAATCCTGCAGATCATTTCATCTTTGTACAAGCTTATGGTAGATAACACTTTGCCTAATCGCACATTACTCTGCCATATATGACATTTATGACATTGATTTAATCTATGGAATTTTCACACATCATTCAGTACTTAGACATATCAGATCATTGAAATATAAATTTATCAATGTTTAAAGGGATCTAGTAACTTTGTTGAGATGTGCAAAAACTGATGAATGGTTGATGCAATGTATACTGTTGTTATCTCATATGTCCTCAGGGTATTGTGTGAAAATTTCAGGTCAAATGGACAATGTATGGCCAAGTAATGAGCGAAAATGCAAAGTGATATTGGGTGATATTCACCAACTCACTGCATTCACTTTGTACAGGGATGAAAATCTCGCCCGGAGATTTTCTTATCTAAATACTTCAATCATACATATCTTTGTAATGAAAGGGAAATTTGAAAAACCGAAAGCTGTCCCATGATTTTATTGTTAATACGAATACAACAAGGTATACAGGAACCGCTAGAATTACAATTTTATTTTGAGGATTTGGACAATGTTACTAAGTCCCTTTAATCATTTTTGTATTTGATTTGATATATTTGTTTGCATTTAAAATGCCAACAACGAATACTAGATCTCTTTAATAAACATTAACGGACTCTTACTAGCATCTGCTCCATAGGTTAAATCCTGCAATGAGCTATGTACATAGCTGAAATATGTGTTTTAGGTGTACTGTACATTTCATGCATGTATGTATACATGCACTGAGTATATGATAGCAAGTAGTGTTAGGAATTAGTACTCGCATACGCTGATACAAAATTATGATCATTCTAATTTGGTAGGTGCTCTATCCAAATTGATTAATGAGGGAGGCAGATTTAAAATTATTATAGGAATCTGCTTTGTGGGGAACGCTTCATCTTACTTTACTAGTGTCCGGGTGGAATACATGTATACTAATCGATTAGGCTAGAAGTGGGCCAAAAATGGAAATGATTATGTCCCATGCATGATTTATACTCTTCATTATTTATCAATTTCCCAAAAACGAAGACGTGTTCTTTTAAAAGTCAGGCATTGTTTGTTTATTAATTTGTATTTATTTATTTCATTTGTTTGTTCTTTTGCTTTGCATTTGTCAAAAAAGTGGGAGTACTAATATTTGTTTTGTACAGTTTGGAGCAAATGCAAATAAGCATAATACAGCAACAAAATATTGCTTGTTCAGACAATTAGATACAAATGTAAATAAGCATAATAAAACAACAAACTATTGTTTGTTTAGACAATTAGATACAAACTCAAATAAGTGTAATAAAACAACAAACACTCCTTACAGTAAACACACGTGTTTGTGGTGATATTGGACATGCAAAAATGAAAGGTTTGGTTTGGTGCCGAGTCTAAACCACATTAAGGTAAATATTCGATCTAGTGTGTCATTTGTTTGCTATTGATTCAAAAACACATACAGTATATATATCTGAACATGTGTTGTTTCATGCAGCCCTACATTCATTGATTTATGTACAAATTAATTACAATGTGAGCGGTTATAAGTCATACCGTATTTGTCAGTGTATTAACCGCACCTTTTTTCAAAAAAAAACAAAAACAAAAAAAAGGGTGCGGTTAATACACGGGTGCGGCTAATACCGTATTAACCACACTTTTTAAAAATTTTTTTAGGGGGTGCGGTTAATACACCGGAGCGGTTAATACACCGGAGCGGTTAATACACCGACAAATACGGTAATTAAAGGGGAAGGAAATCCCAGCCTTTTGACTTACTGGGTGCGATGAGAGCATAACTTATTGTCTCTTGAATATTCGTAAGAATCGTTGATTATCTATTAATTGCATCCCAGAGAATGTACGGTACATAAAGGGTTGATATATGATGCACTATGCTCCTAGTCCTATGTTCATAGGCAAAGAGTTTATTAGCAGCCATTAATGCAAGCTGCTGTATCACAGCATGAATCTTTCTGCAGTAGATGAAAGTAATCATCGTTGAACCATAGAGATTGGACGAGAGACTGAATGAATGAACGAACGATGACTGATGACATATTAATACCAGCTGGATACCATAACAAAAATCTCTCTAGTAGCCAGATATAAATTTACCTTGCTGTTCAGTGGTCTGTATGTGTATATGTCCTAGGAATCCATATATATCATTAAATGATAATTTGATTTAATGATTCAATTTTATATCGCATTTGTGTAACTAAATGAAAATTAACAAAGAAAAATATATGCTTCAGCGGGAATCGAACCCGAGACCTCCGGATTGCGAGACCGGTGCTCAACCGTCAATCGACAAAGACCCTTGAATGGGCGAACGTTCCCATGAAACCCTTTTCATTGTTCGAATAGTCAGAAGCTATATAAACCTTGCACTAACCCAAGGATAAATATATTCAACTTGACTTTTGTATTTAAACGAAAGTGCGAGGGATCACGCAAAGTGATGCAGCTTTTTGTAAATCAAATTCAAACATAAAGGAAACTGACCAGAAATATACGTGAAATACTAAATAAATTAAAATAAAAAACAACGTATTAGCAGGTATTGGTTAAGGCATATATTTATGTAATGATGTGGCTTTTATGATAATTTTAACAAAACATCTAATAAAGAGTAATCATGTTCCCTACAGATCAAAATTAAGACAATTTCAGAGTGTCAGCGAAACCCTGACAACACCTTTAAAGTCATGTAATAAACATCATGACCTTTTGCCAAGTACTACCAGCACCATAAGGATCATTACATCCAGGCTGGGCGCTGGGTGTGCAAATTGATGTTTTTCAATATTGAGTCCTAATTTGATTTGACACTTGCATATTTTGAGAGTAGAGGAAGAAAATTAGGAATTTGTGATAAAAGGCAAAATAATAACCCTCTGAGAGGCATAATGTCTGATTCCGAACAAAGGGGCAAATTATCTTCTTTTCTTTTTCTGATTTATCTGTTCGTCTGTTTATCAACATTACTAATGTTTGTTCTGTTTTTCTTCTGTATGCATGGATACAGAATATAAAGTAGAATATTTTCAAACCCTTAGGATAAATGTGAAAATTATGTCTAAGGGCCCGAGTATTTTCTCAGAGTTTTGGTGTATGTTTTCTCATGTCAAGTGCCGTTTGTTAAAATGTGTATTTTTTGTTTGCCCGTTTGCCAATTAAGGGATTAGAAAGAATGGTGATGTGATGAGTCTTTATTATCAAAAGTGTCATTTAAGCCCTAGGGCACTCTTAGCACAGTGTGTCATTTTCACCCTTTTAACCTACATGAGCATGTAATATGTCTCAATCCTTAATTTTTTAAAAGGCAAAAATAATAGAATTTCTGATTTATTTGATGAAATTACGAGACATCTGGCACGATATTCAGTCCCTTTGTTACACAGTCGTGAGCTTTAACCCGTGCAAGACTAATTCTCGATAACCTAGTATTTTTGGGACCATTCCAGGATGGGTTTACACTCTTAATATATTACCAAAGGTTAGATTTTAGTGTGTGTAATATTAAACCTAATGGGCTATTGATAGTTTGGTTATTGGATTATACTCTCAATATCAAACTTCAACAGAAAGAAAAGTTTAACATGTACAACAAAATCTAATTGGTATCCTCACTTTCATGTACCAAAACAATGAAAGCATGTGATTATTGCAAAAACACACCCGAGCCTTTTAAATATCTCTTTATGTATTTCAATCATCTGGCATAATTATATATATGTGATGATTATACTCGCATTGTAGTGATTATTACAATCACATAGAAGTAATTATTATAATCACATTGTAATCTAAAACCATTATCAAATATAAGTTCCAGCCTCTCTACTTTATGTTAATGACTATACCCATCATCTGGTGGGTCCTATAATCACATCACAGTGCGCAATTCAATACCACTGCTAGCTAGTTTAACCTCTCTCTCTCGATCTCGCTATGGTTGTTATAAATACAGCCATCAGATGTAAATACTATTAACAGATGGTGATTAGGGAGGAGGGGGGGGGGGGGCATCTATATTTGATAAGCTTCACGTCCTGGCGTATATACCCTCACTTGCAGTTGGCGTGGCCCGTGGAAATTAATTTGGGGATCTTTAAATAAACCCGTTTGAGGCGGTTCGATTTAGTATTTACTTGCATTCTCCATAGACCCTAGGCTAGAGCATTTTCGGGACCGTCCCTGAATGGGTTAACCTGTTCCTGGAAATGTGTTTTTTTAATTTTTTTATTCATCTATGACCAAAATATAATCCAGGGTGCTTTCTTCAACGAAGATTCAGAATAGCGTGAAAACAAAGCAGTACTTTATATATAATCTTCACAAGAAATTAATCTATTGGATGTAATTATTAATGCTGTAATGTGGAAGCTGACATTTTAGTGAAATATGATATGATGCTCATTTTTATTAGCATGATGCCTATTTTGATTTATGTTGTGATTAGTAACGTTTGGGTACACTCTTAATATGTCCGATATAATTAATAGTTTAATGGTTGTATTTTGTCCATCTGTTTGACATTCTACCTTGATCAAGCGTGCTATTAAAACTTTGCAGACAATCATTAAAATGTAAAGGAAAAAAAGATTTGTAACACATACTACTCAAATATTAAATGGCATTTCATGCATAAATCATTCATTAACATTTGTTTTTAAACCAACGCTGTAAATTTACGTTTTAACCTTTGTTTTTTCTCTCTCCGCAATGATAAATTTTATTAAAGAAACTCTGATATTTAAAAATTATACATTGTATGAAAAACATATTCTGCCAAATTTGGAGTCATTCATAATTACATAAAACATATTATTGCTGCCTAAGTATGATGTTGTACAAATGCAGCTATAAATGAACAATAATTATATCAAATATATGATGCAAACTGGCAGCCAACGCCCACATAGTATTAAGCATTAACACATTCAAGACCTTATAATTTTGCTATTACATGCATTTTCTACAGGCCCGTACTCAAATATTTTGGGACAAGTCCTGATTGGATGAATAGTGAGGACTGATTTTCAACCCATTGACCACGGGAACCGGGTTGGCTGTGTACAAAGTCTATGGAGATTTCAGAATCTAGTAGTGAACAGGTTAACTAGAAAATGACCTCAAAACACTAATCATGCCTTCTGTCCTTGTATTTCATCGCCCTTGATAGCAAAAGTCTCATTCAGCCCCACATAAAGTGGTTAATTCCTCTAATAACCGTGAATGAAGTGATTGAGTCCTTGATACTTATATAAAAGGCAGTACTACCCTGGAATTAAGTAGATAATACCTCTGATGGGATGATTGAAGGTTTATAGATGCATGTAAATCGTACATGGTTCTGCAGGGAGTTCATGGAATAATTCTTTGTTCATAGGAGAATTTCAGATCAAAAGGCAAGATTATTTTGTGTTCCAATATTTGAAACTGCAACCTACTTTTTCAGGAAAAATGATACCAAGCCTGTTGGTAGATAGAAAATGCAAACATAATTTCACAAATTTGAATTTTATACCTTGGCACTTCCCAAAAAGCTGTATGAATTGTAATTTTTTAAACCATATTATCTGTGTATTTGTTCATATCTTGTTATTGTGCAAAACACTGACAAAGCCTTTAAAGCCAAACTTCTACAGGAGAAATGCTGCACGGATAAAGAGTCTTCCATTGTCGTGGGAGAGTGGACACATTGTACACTTTCAATTTCAGTGCCTTTCAAGAGACAAAGGCAGAATCAATATATTTCTTACCAAGCCATTTTGGAGCGATTGAAGACAATTCAACAGAGCCATTTGCAAAATGGCAGGTCAATGGGGGGAAAGGGCATTATGAAGGATAATCGAGCACGATTTGTATAAAAATTAGACCTCCCAATGACAAATGTATTCACCGAATCTAGGGCAGCAATATGTAATATACATATAGAATTATGTTGTTTTGATTGTATTGATGGTGTCAGCAGTGTGTATTGAAAGGTGTTAACCTGTTCCCTACTATATTTTGCAATCTGCATAGACAAGTTAGTACAGGGCCTACCATTATAAGATTCATGTTGGCAATGGGTTAAAATGAAGAATGAAAGCAGACCGGATGGACAAAAGCTAGAACAAAAAGCAGTGAATAAAACATAAAACAGATGTGAGCATTTATGCAAGTGCTATTTAACACATTCAAAGCTGGTCCCAATGTGCATCAGGCCAGGGTCAGTATAAAAATTAGAATGCACCTATATACCTCAATCAAGCCATCGTCAATAGGTTAATTTTTCCACTTTGTTTATAATATATCGAACTAAAAGTAGGTCCATTATGAAATTGCCTGTTCACAAAACAGATGTTAACAGAGGTATATACAAATCAGATGTTTGAAGAAAAAAATGAACTTTACATTACTAACAAAGAGAGAAACCAACCCCCAAATTAAGACTTAATTCTCATAACGAGATAAAACTAAGAGCAGATCTGAAGGGATGAAAATTGCTACAAGTTTATATGCATGTATGTACATGTTGTACAAGCTTGTTTATATGGAGCTCTAGTACTCTCAAAACACAATTGGACATCGTTTGGATAATGCAATTATTGATCTGGTAGTGAGTCTTAGAGAGATAGGGGTTTGAGTCTAGAGGGATATAGAGGATGAACAAGAAAACAATGAGGGATAAGAAAGAAAGAAAGCGATAGAGTGAGAGAGATGAAGAGAAGGGGAGAGATGTATGTAGTGTGAAGTATGTGTGAAACCCATTAGAAGAGACAGATGCATAGAATGTGTGTATATATCCAGGGAGGTATTCTAGCTATATACCTCCTTGGTGCGTCTGTATATGTGTGTGTTTCATTAAATGCAAAAAACATATATATGTTTGTGAGAAAGAGAGTAATATAGAAAGAGATATAAATTAAGAGTTTTAAAGAAAATAAAAAGATGTGGAAAACCCATTAGAAAAGACAAGCATGGAACACAGTGTGTGTGTGTGTGTGTGTGTGTGTGTGTGTGTGTGTGTGTGTGTGTGCCTGTTTATGTATCATTACATGCATAAACATATATATGTTTGTAAAGAAAGGAAGACATAGAAATAGAGATGAAGAGAGAGAGAAAGGGGGCAGAGAAAAAAATTAAGGATGTGTGAAAGCTATTAAAATGACAGATGCAAACATGAAGAGAGAGAGATATTGAGATTGTGTGTACATATATGCCTGTGTGTATACATGTATGAATATGTGGATATATACACATGTACGTGAATCTGATTGTATGAAAAGCACAGATAGTGAGTGATCCACACTCATATGTATTTAAAAGGCTAGCTATTATTATGGTGCAGTGTCAACGCCAAATGCAATATCCATTTTGGCACATCCTTAGCCTGCTATCTCATCTGTGCACTGCATGCACACCAGGGATATAGCTTTATTGACGGCCAGTGCTCACCGAAGCGTGGCCGGACGTTCCGAGAGGACTCCCTTTTATGTGCTCAGCTGTAGTGCGTCGCGATCACACCGCATCGCATCGCCAATGTGTGCAGCATCAGTGTCAGTGCATCATTTAGTTGCTAGCTGGCAAGCTCTTTCTGCGCTCGCACTTTTTTTTAAAGCCCCGCTGCTGCTGCTACTGCTCCTGCTGCTATTCAGTTCAGCTCGTTGGAGAATACAGGAGCCTGGAATAGATATTGTCTATTGTGCTTCCCTGGTTGCATATCATATCCATGTCATTCAATCTTGTTTGTGCGGCTGGTTTGTGCGTGTACGTGCAGGGTCGTGTGCTGGTCTGTCCACGCAATTGGAAGCATCGTCAGGGGAAAAGCTTGATGGCTTTTTAGTTTGTGCATGTGGTTTGGATGAACTAGAACTCTATAGAGAAAGGAGAATTCTGTTTTGGCTATTATTATTTTTCCCCATCGTTCAGAAAAAAAGAGAGCAGTGCCTTTTTTTGGTGCAATTTTTGTTGTTGCTAACCATCTCACTACGTGAACTAATTGTACGTTCGTGCCTCCTACACGCATCTGGGGAATATATTAACCCGCACTCATCGATCGTCGGTCACACCGACTTTAAAGTTCAGCATCATAAAAGCGGGTTCTATATACTGCTGCTACAGCAATATCTCTGATCAGTAGAGAACGGAATAAACATATATATTCTTCCAGATATATACCACCACTTGTGAATTTATACTATTGGAGATTGTGCATGGTTGCTGCATGTACAGCTAGCACACATCTTGTGGAATTATATCTCTCACGATTCTACGAACTGGAGCACATAATATCGTCAGGAGCCCGTTATCTTTGATCCGTATTTTGTTCTCGTCAACCTCCAACCCCCGCGTCTCCTTGTTCGTGCCTTTCCAATAATACATCGCGGAGGTGCTGCTGTGCCCTGCTCTGGATTATTACCCTCTGCGTTTACGAGGTGACGTCTCGTTTACCGTGGTAAGTCGTCGGATATTGCGATGCGAGTAAAGCTCCCGTCAAATGAAAAGTATGGGTTTGGCTGATATATGGCTGACAAATAAGCATGTCAGCAATTTAGATGGACGTTATATGGGTGGCTATTTAATATCTACCCAATTTGCCTTGGCTTTTGGTGGAAATATGAAAACATTCATTTTGCCCTCACCAATGAAATTGTAATGGGATGGTGCAACAATATCATACTTTTCATTTTGAGAACACATTATTAACATAACTTGTATTTTATGTGCTTTGAATTCAATTATATATTTTATTCAGCACTATTCATGAAATAATGGTAACACTTTTTCAATATTTCATCAGTTATCATTTTTTTTTTATTTGATATTTTAAAAGTCCTTTACAAAAGAAAATTAGGCCTGTAATTTTCTGCATTGTAATTATAGGAGTGTGTGAAGAAAAAATATAAGGTATATGCTTTAATTTCATATCGACTTATGCACAAATCCTAACTCTCCCAACTGCGCTTATCTGGATGATATGTTTCATCCCTCCTCTTCAATTACCATGGCAACGGTAATTGCAGTATCTCTTGCATGTAGGGTGGGATGTCTTCCTCGGGGTGAATCCATTCAAAGCATGCTCATAGTAATAGGTTAGAAGGTGCAAAGGATAACATTTTATGGATGATATTATAAATTAACTTACGATGCTTAAATCTCCTGCATTCACCATCCAATTGTAATAATATTGTAATAATATTGTAAAGCGCTTAGAGATGATTATCAATCATACTAGGCACTATATAAATAGAAACATTATTATTATTATTATTAATTGATCTAGTTTGTTCTGTTTTATTCCTCTTATTCTGTTACCATGGCGATGATAATGATAATAGTAAGCTCTTTTATTACAGGTCTCGTTAAAGTAGCAATTACATGTATGTAGGGTAGAATGATTTCTTTATAGTGAGCCCAATGAAGGCTCTTTCATATTGTAGGTGAGGATGAAATGTAATGGACCTTTTCTTTCAGATTTAATTAAGTTTATCAATCCTTATTGAGATGGTGTGATCTATCATATTTTAGTTTGTGAATAGTGAATTCATAATAATCACAATAAGATTCTCTATGCACTTAACACAGAAATGTAATGTTTTTTAAACACCATCATGACGATAACAAATTATCATTATTCTACACACAAAATAAAGCTACAAAACTAATTCATCACGCTTCATTATAATACTTTTCTTTATAGTACATTGACTCCCATAGGATTACTCTTGTACATATATATACACTTGCCATGTATCTTCCTAAGTCCACTCACTACCTTACCTTAGAGCTACCTCCCCTAGATAGTTACGCATACTTTGTCTCTTATCACATGCTTTGCTTGGGCTTAGGAATGCGTCCAGCCGCTGGCTGCGTTGAAAGACGAGTCGTGGGCCCCTCTTTCGAATGTCAAAGGTAGAGCGAAGAGGAGAAAGAAAATGATGGATCTATAGATGTGTCCTACTGGACTCATCTCTCATACCGGCACTACCGTTGATCATCTATTGATAACTCAGTTTAGAAGTCTCTTAACACCATGTATACATAAGATGTGATGTTTGGGTGTGTACTGAATTCTACCGGTATGTGTGTGTGTGTTTGTTTGTTTGTTTGTTTGTTTGTATGTATGTTTATCAGGCCTTCTTTCAAATTTCTTTGGAATGTCAGGAGTAGAGAAGAGGACAAAATGATAGATCTATGGATCTATGGATGTGTCCTACAGGACTCATCTCTCATACCGGCACTACCGTTGATCATCTATTGATAACTCAGTTCAGAAGTCTCTTAACACCATGTATACATATAAGATGTGATGGTTGGGTGTGTACTGAATTCTACCAGTATGTGTGTGTGTGTTTGTCTGTTTGTTTGTTTATTTGTATGTTTATCTGGGTCTGTTTGGGTTAGTTTCTTTGGAATGTCAGAGGAAGAGAGAAAAAATGATGGATTCATGTTGGTGTCTTACTGGACTCATCTCTCATACCGGCACTACCGTTGATCATCTATTGATAACTCAGTTCAGAAGTCTCTTAACACCATGTACATGTATACATAAGATGTGATGTATGGGTGGGTACTGAATTCTACCGGTATGTGTGTGTGTGTGTTTGTCTGTTTGTTTGTTTATTTGTATGTGTATCTGGATCTGTTTGGGTTAGTTTCTTTGGAATGTCAGAAGAAGAGAAAAATATGATGGATCCATGTTGGTGTCTTACTGGACTCATCTCTCATACCGGCACTACCGTTGATCATCTATTGATAACTCAGTTCAGAAGTCTCTTAACACCATGTACATGTATACATAAGATGTGATGTATGGGTGGGTACTGAATTCTACCGGTATGTGTGTGTATGTTTGTTTGTTTGTATGTGTGTGTGTGATATGTGTACTAGTATTTATGCAATAGTTTCATGTAATGTTTTGTATTGCTCTAAACGATACCATTTATCTAGCCTTTTATCTACTATCATATTCATTGAAAACAAGGATAAGGAATAGTCTCTTACACTCGCATCCATTTTATAATGTAAAAACTTGAGGTGTACAAAGTATTTGTAATCTACACCTCCATACTGCTACATTCAATGTGACGTAGGCTCACATTTCATTTTTAGAGGGGTTTTATAATCGATGAAATTAGCAGCATGCATGCATGGATGCCACTGAGATGCCTGTCAATGCATGTCATCGTATAATATTTGTCTATTCCATTGTGGATAATTACACAGGCAGGAACAAAAAATTGCAATGAAAACAGACCAATGGAGTCGGGGGGTGATAATACAGGCAGGTCTATCCATGGGCATAAAGTGGAATTGGGGGTGACGTTATTTGTTCTTTTTGTTTGGGGCTGTTGAATCGGAGAATGGGATCTGAAAAGGTGCAGTGGTTGTATTGACTTTGAGACATGGACTGTGCAGAGAAAAGAAGGAAAAAATTATGTAAATCACATAGTGCAAGTATGGCTTATATAAAGCTAGCATGCAGCCAAAACACTGCATGGATTGTGATTCTGTGCCATGCTATTTCTACAGTAGTTAGTATTTTGGTAGTATTGTGTATTTTATTTTGCAAATGAAATTTATCTGACTTTGAATGGTACTGAGTATTTTCATAGCATTGTGTTGGTTACTTTAGGAATGTATTTCAACTGGGGTTTTATTGATATTTTTGTGTATCGTAAGACCTATTAGATAAATAGAAATGTATTTCAACTGGGGTTTTAATGACACGTTTGTGTGTTGTCAGACTTTTTAGATAAATAGACTAATAGTTGTAACACCCGCCACTTCCTGGATCCTCAAGCGGTATGACTTTGAACTTGAAGGGAAGAATTCTGTTCCTAAGGGCACAAAAAAAAAAAAGATTTGTTGTTGAATCTTAAAAAGAATTTCTGCATGTCATGACCTCGATCGAGTATTGTCATTTTTATAGTTATGGCTATAAGCTGGCGGGGAAAATATTTTGTGTAGTTGAAGATTCAATAGGAAGAATCTTCATGATATATCATCCGATGCTTTGTATTCAATGTAGGGCTTTGAACTTTACTTTTCAATTGAACTATCTCTTTAGGTTGCTGTACTTCATTTATAGTATATATAACTACAGATTTTTGCTAATTGCATTTTTACATTCCATTGATAAATAGAAGATATATAGGTAACAATAAATGCCTTGTTCAGAATATCTGATACAGATAGATAGAAAACTGTAGGATAAAGTCATCACAGTGATGAATATGCTACATTACACCCAACTTGTGTATGATAAATATCAGTATTTGTAAATCACAATAAAACCTTGCTCTTGAAATGGCCAAGATATTACATCTCTTTTACAAAAATGGGAATATGTTGGCCAAAACTGTGCCAAATGACACCATTGATTGGCACTATGCAAGCTAATAACATGTTTTCACTACTACAAGTATGGAACAACTAAATGTGTCAGGCAAACTCATGAGCGTGATATCATGCTCTGCTTCGCTCTTTCTGTCACGAAGCTGTCATAGTGGCTCCATCCTGAAATAGGGACAGGCATGGTACATGTTTAAACTGAAATTGATAGAGGCATGTTTCAATATTGAACATTGTCAGTCAAACTCTTAAAGGGCAATGCAACTCAAGAATAGAGTTTATCCTACCTTATACATCGTAATATGCCTTTTTATTATATATAACATAACTCCGACTCAGATTTCCGCTTTGGGAGAAATATGTGAAAACTCTATCGGGTTTACCACTATTCATGCGAACACTGGAGGCCGCCATTATTAGGTTTGTGCGGACTTACGCCAGTGATATGCACTAATGCATTTCAATAGCACCTATTCAAACCATTGTCTGAATACTTGTAGATGCTTTGACGAGTCTGCAAATCAGTGAAAAGCTTTTTGTTCGGCCCGTAGCATACAACGTCAGAGTTTGCAAAGCATGTCGGGCAATTACAAGAACATGGCCGCTCCCATCACCTTTTGCCGCTGTAAGAATTAGTAAAAGGTGGGTATGTTCACGAAAGGATTTCATGGGATCCAGGAGGCCAAAATTGCCAAGTTATGTATCAAATAACATGTCTGTTCACCCTCTAAACGATAATAATAGCCGAAAGCCATAGTTTCATTGCCCTTTAATGTCTTTTATGAGTGTGATATTATATGCTCTATTTCAATCTTTCTGTCACGAAGCTGTCATATTTGGCTCCATTCTGAAATAGGAACATGCATGGTACATAACATGTTTAAACTGAAATTGATAGAGGCATGTTTCAATATTGAACATTGTCAGTCAAACTCTTAATGTCTTTTATGAGCGTGATATTAAATGCTCTATTTCAATCTTTCTGTCATGAAGCTGTCACATTGGCTCCATCTTGAAATACATAGGAACATGCAGGGTACGTGTTTAAACTGAAATTGATATAGAGGCATGTTTCAATATTGAACATTACGTGTACAAAAATTTGACATTCGCGTGTGTTTATTCACGTTGTCGACAAATATGGGAATGGAACATTATATTTTTATTTTTCACCCTTTCTATTGTTCTTGACATAATAGCTCCTTTCGTGAAATGAAAACATGCTGGGTACAGATTGAAATTCATATTTTTAATGGGTCGAGGTGTGCCATGTATATGTTTCAATATTGAATGTCATATATATGGACAAATATGAAAATGGAAAACTAAATTCCCTCAGGTTCAATCTTGGCTGAGTCTCATATTGTCAAATAAAGCCTGGATTTGTATCCATAGTATCAATTCAAGGGCATCTTTGCTACATTCAGACATCAATAACTATCATACAGTAATATACATTTATGTATATGACACTTTTTTGTTGTTAATGGAACATTGAGAGTAGCACTATTTATTTCAATGAAATCTAGATTTAAAAAAAAACTTAAATGTTATAGTTCATTGAAAAATAGATACGACCCCCCAAAAAATTTAAAAATAATAATATATAAATAAATAAATAAAAAATAAAATAAAAAATAAAATGAAATAAATTAAATTTATTTAAAAATTATAATAATAAATATACAAAAATTAAAATAAATACAAATTTAACAAAATAAAAAAATTAAGATTATAATAATATAATAAGATGAAATTTTTAAAAAGGGGAAAATAAATTTACATTGATCAACATGACAATTAAAACATAAATTATTGATTTTAATTGCATATCATTTTTTTTTTTTTTTTAAACACACACAAAGTTGAACATTAATTAAGCTTGTTGGTTTTCATGAAATACATTATTTTGAAATGGTAGACTTTTCCAACGTGAACATCTGGTATAAAACCGTGGAGTATTTCCACATTTAACAGTCACGTTTCAATTGTTAATATTTGTGCATCCTTCCCTGCTGCGTCTGAGTATTAATACGTAGTACACTGTTTGTTCAGTGTTTTTCATATTGATTTAAAGTTTCACCTATGTTATACAAGTGCAGGCACATGTATAAAATAACAGCTGTATTTATCTTGCCACACTTTGAACAAAGCTAGCAGAAATATTAAATGAGCTTCCCTGAAGGTATGGCGACATTTCAAGAGAGAGTTTTATATCAGTCTTTGAGATCCTGTGCTATCAAATTTCTTGTTTATTTAATTATCATAATTTCTATTAGTCGACTTGTGTATAATGTGTGTGGAAAAGATGGTCCTCAAATTTCATGAATAATTCCCATGTTTTGCCAAAGCAATATTCACTTTTTTAATATTTGTTTTTAAAGCTTTAGGTACCTGCATTTTGTCAAAGCAATATTATTTTTCTGCAACATATTTTGAAGCTTTAGATACCAGCATTTAGTTACAACATAATTTTGTGCAGCATTGCTTTGGAGCTTTAGGTGCAGGTGTTTTGTCTAAACATCATAATTTGTTGCATGTAACATTATTTTAAAGCAACATAATTGGTCATGATATTGATATAATGATATTAATATTAGAAATGTTTAATATTGGGTGTAATGTTAGAAATTTTGAGTTTTTCCCCTTTTAATACAGCTGGATATAGGATCAGCTCGGTTAAATGTGACTGGCTATAGCAAAACCCTGCACTTGTCGGTAAAAATCAAAATGTAAATTTTCATACCATTAGAAAGTCCTCGTCACAAGCTTGCATTTGATGCTTTGTTCTAACAAATTGGTCAATAATTGGCGAAGATATGATTGTTTTAATTTTACAATCATAAGTCTTTTACACACATTATGTGATCTTTTATGCCCATTTATTCAAAACATGAATTACCGACAAGTGCAGGGTTTTGCTATAGCCGGTCAAAAATGTATTTATAAGCAATAATGTGGGGGGGGGAAGTTGTGTGTAGATATTCTGGTCAAATTGGGGTCGCACTCGGGGTATTATATATGAGCTCGGCTCCAAATTGTGATAATGAGCAACCTTGTTTACTCATCCCAGAGCAAATTGGTGAACAGAGGGTGTGATGCCACTTGATAGAGTCTAATTAAGAGCCCTCCATCCATTTACTGACCGTACCCCCTAACCCAGGAAAAAATATGAACTTCATGTGATATTATGGCCTTGCCCCACAAAAAGAAGAGACATTTTCATATTGGGATGTGATGCAGTGTGATGGCTTTTAATGAAAAGCCTTACGTTTCACTCAGCGAGCCTACTCCCCACCCAAATAACAAATTATGGAATTCATATGGAGTATTTGGGCAATGCTTGCCCTCATATATAATACAGAGGGTGTGATGCTGTTTGATGGATTCTAGTTAAGAGTCTTCCGTTTCACTCAGTGAGCTTCCCCCCTACCCCAAGAAAAATATGAGGATTATAAGTAATTGAAGAAGAATAGGTCCGATTTATAATCGCCTAGTATGTAAAAGTATCATCTCTAAAGTGCTTTAGACTATTAGTACTATGTACCATGTACAATATATTTGAAGTATCTCCTTTTATTTGAAAGAGGTTAAGGAATTGTGCAAATTTTGCATGTTTGATCAACTATTATTGATCGTGTACATGTATATAAAGCTCCGTGTGTCATAGTGAGTACAAACAAAGTTCATTCTTAGAGCGCGCACACACACACTTCCATTTATTGAATCAGCAAACGACATATATTAAAAGTGGATTTCATAGCTGTTCACATTTTTTGCATATTATTAAAAGTATTGATATTATCATTAGAACCTAACCTGTTCCCTTCTAAATTCTGAAATCCCCATAGACTTGATACATAACCCATCAGGTTCTCGTCGCTAAGTATCTACCTTAAAATTATAAGTGGGAGGATTGTTAATACAAGCTCTAGAATTAAAAATATCACACATGAAATGTTTCTGTACATTAATATTTGGAAAATTTGTTTTTCTAGATATTTGGGGAATGAAAATTTTAGCACTTGGAAATAGATATGCTCATTTAATCAGTATTTAAAAGTAAGAGAGAAATGAAGAAAGAAGACTGAGAAAGGCATTTAGTGAAGGAGTCAGTGAAGGAGATTGTACTCACATCTCATCTTTACAGCGTGCATGATTGATGAGGGACCAGTGTCAAGTGTCAACAGAGAGAAGGGATACCAGTCTGAGAATGTAATTAAAGGATGATGTCATGAATGGGTGGAGACTGGTATGCAAAGGCTGCTCTAGTCTTCATTGCAAGCCTTAGAGATTTTTTCTTTCTTCAAATAACGATATTTTGTTTTTTGTTTATTTAAGAGAAAAAATACATGAGGGCTTGGGTGATTTAGCCCCAAAAATGGTAAAAAGGCCCGTACAAATTGTTAGAGAACCCAGTAAATTTGTATATAGAGTCCAATGCATAACTAATTTTAATCTTCATGCAGGTGAGCTTGAAGAGGTAGCCAAAAAGAGTATATTATATTTTCTCTGGTTTGTCTGTTTCTTTGTTTGTTATTAAAGTTCTTGTATTTTTACGTTAAAGAAATATTTAATGAAATTTCAAGTGAGGAATTACAGCATAGTAAAAAGTCTAGAGAGGTCAGCAAATAATTCATAAACCTACCAGCAATTAATACAATCAATAAAAATAAATATTACAACAACGTATCATAAGGGCATTAATATTTCTGGTGGAGATACATTTTTATACAATCTATTAATAGAAAGAAAAATATATTTGATGGACACTGGCAATGATCAAGTTACCATTACAATCGATACTAGATAAATTTTCCAATAATATTCAAATTTTAGTGGCCTAGTTTTACAAAGTAATATAAACATTGTAATAAAAACTTATGGGAGATAATTGACATAAGAAATTTTAAAATAATGTATTATTTTTTACTATTCCAATATTATTTCAGGTTTAGTGACCTAACTATAAACTTATATGCAATTAAAATAATATGTATCTAGGACAAAATTGGCAAGGATGAATTTTCCATTACAAAACATATACAAATTAAATTTTACTAATATTCCAATAACATTTTAGGCTTAGTGGCCCCCAAAAAAACTTGCATGGAATTATTAGAAAATTAATTTGAGAAAATTGGCAAAGATGAAAACTGCAATCAATAGTAGATATAAACTTATTAAAAATATCTTTGTATACCTAGTTTATTGACTTGACCTAATGATAAAAGCTCTTACGGGCATTATATGATTGCAAAGGTGAAGACTTCAGTAAATTGGTATCACCTACCAGCATTATCAATATAAGTAAGATATAGACTTATTATTGCCTTATATTTATCATAAATTGAAGTAAAACATTAACATTTGTATTACAAACATCTCTTGACTCGCTTTCTCTGGGTTTCATTGTCCTTTAGAGATGTGGGATAATGATCATTTCACCTGGTGCAATCATTAAATTATTATTATATAATTTAAACGGATGAATATGAAGAGGAGAAGAAAGATGGATGGAAGGACAGATGCCTTCCGGACATTTATATCCTCTTCTATAGAAAAAGTATAAACAAAAATGGTCAAGAACAAATTCCAATAATTCCAATAATTCCAGAGGGCTTATCTTACATACTTTCAACGTCCAGGTTGTTTACAGTTAGCAATATAAGAAAGAGTTTGCTTGGTGTAGTAGAATGCTGGTGGATGAAGTAAAATGCTTAACCTCTGTTTGAATGCTTTTGGATAACAAACTGTATGCAGTGCATATATCCATTCCTGTCATAAGGAAAAGTATTTTGCAATGACGTAGCAGATATAGAGTTGCTGATGATAACTCTGCAGCTAATTTCAATATTGATTATCCTCAAATTGATCACATCAATTTAATTATATTTATTGGCTAGATCTAGAGGACTATGAAGTTCATTGAACAATCCCAAAGTTGTATCAGTAAGTTCTTATGTAACAAAATGTAATAAGGATATCCTCTGTAAAATTTGAGAAACCAAGGGAAATCAATATAATGTAAGCATTTGAAAATAATGCTGAATTTATTTTTTAATATTCAATTATTTTTAAATACATTTCACCTACTATTTTTGTCAAGTTTTTCCCTGTTTTAAAGATTACATTGTATATCTTTTCACAAAATTGCATAGTAAAGAGCAAAGAGTCATTGAAAATCATAATTGTAAAAGAAAATAGGCTCTGTAACAAACCAATGTAGTAAATGAAGTCTGTTTGATAAAGCATAATGTGATTGTGTCATACAGTTTAACTGAGAGGGGCACTTCAATATTCTGGGGTTTTTAACAAATTAATAATACTCCTAGTGCAGATAAAAGACACACATGTGTGCACTTTCAGATACCACACACAGGGGGGCTGTACGTGTTTGATTATTAAATCCATATGCAGGGCAAAGAGGGTACGTAGCTCAATTTCTAATCATTTCATCACTTCCACGTGAGCAGTTAATATGAATGGCCATTATGCTGGTGCATTTCATTATATCATCATTCATCAACCTAGATTGATATAGAAAGCAATTAATAGGCTATACATTCTACCTTATTGCCCTTTAACCCATTCAAGACAACTTGATTTTGCTATAACATGCATTTTCCATATTAACACTAGCCCGAGTATTTTTGAGACCAGCCCTGAACGATTAATACAACAGCAAGATATTAAAAATGCCCATCGGGTTCTGATAATCATCAGGGAAATTTCACAATCTTTCCCTGTTTATTTTTAATAGAAAGCAATTGATGTACATCCCCCCCCCCCCCTCCCCCTCTCCCTAAAACATAATTGAAAGATAAAAGTACAATGCCCATTAGATTGATATAATCGCTGCGATAAATTTCAATAACCTTGCTATTTTTGCTCACTTTTTGTATAAAGAGTTATCTATACCAATTTTTTCCTTCTCTCACCTCAAACAAAATACTGAGATAAAGCCCTGTGGGATTGTTATGATCGCCATGGGAACATCATTATCTTTGTTCTCCATTTTTTATCATAAGCAACTGATCTATAAATTCTCATAGCTCCACCTCCTCTCAGATGAAACAGTAAGATAAATAGAGACATACCTATAATCACCATGGATGCCTCACCTTTCAAACCACTTTAATGAGCGTAATTTGTATGTGTTCTTTCTAGCCCCCCTCATGCACTTAAAGTATGTATTTATAAGAGGAACTCTCACATGATTTTAAAGCTTCTCTGGAAACCTTGCTATATAAACCGAACACAAAAAGTAACTTCACCCCTAAGCAATTGCCCATAATTTCATAACCAAGAATCGTTTCAAGATTTCGTCTTGCCAATATATCCATATGGTAGTTAGGAAAACAATGTGTAAAAATAAGAGGTTACCATTAATCCATGGTTGAGTGAGCACACATTACAGAAAAAATAGTCATATTTCAAAATCCGCAAAATTATTATCATCATTACAAATTATTGAGAGTTGGAAAATTTAAAAATGCACTGTTTTACAATTGCAATTAATGCATTTTACCACATGTGCCATCAAAAAATCAAAATTTATGGAATATCAAACAGCATTGTTTCATTAACCATGATCAATGCATTCCGCCACATGTGCGGATTCACAACAATGTACAGGCACGCGCAATACCTTGTGACTTTTGAATTGGGCCATTTTGTCTTTAATCTGTGCTCATTCAGCCATAAAGCAATGAATATCTCTTGTGGTAAGATATGACATCTTGAAACAATAATCGGTTATGAAATTATGGGCAATTGCTTAGGGGTGAAGTTACTTTTTGTGTTCGGTTTATATTTGATATAAAGCAATTGATACACATTCTCCCTCCTCCCCCTTAGATACAATTAATGCAAGATATAAGTGGAACGCCAACAGGATTTGCTACAATAACCATGAACTCAAACGTAAAGGAAAATTACTAGATATAATTGAAATGATTGAAAATGGGCAAAGAAGCCTATTTTTCTTTGCTCATTTTCAATAACCATGAACCATACAATCTTTGTCATGCAGGTTTAACCCTTTGCTTAATACAGGATACCTGTTGGGCTATGTGAAAAGTCTGTGGGGATCTCAGAATCTTGAAGAGAATGGGTTTATGGCAAGTGACTCTTCACTTGAACTGAAGAAAAAAAAAAGATAGAAGAGGAATTCCCCCTGGATTGTTAGCATTCCCATGGAAACCTGACTGGCTTTGTCCTACATTATTTGATACCATGGGCGTTGATCTGTCATTGATACCCATTCATCAGGGGGGGATGATCTATTCATTCATCCCCCCCTGATGAATGGGTATTGCGTAAGTATCGACGCCCATGTTTGATACAGAGCAATGGATACACATTGTCTGTCTCTCCCCCCCCCCCTCCCACCTCCCCTCCAAATAGATACAAATGTGAGATAAATGCGGTATGCCTACATGATTATTATGATCACCATGGAAACCATTACTCTCTTTGTCCTCCACTATTTGATATACATGTATGTAAAACGATTGACACACATTGTCCCCTCTCCCCCACTGTTGTCAATCCTTACGTAATACCTATTGTTCAGCGGGGGATTATTGAATAGATCATCCCCCCTTGAACAATAGGTTTCAATTACAGATCTACACCAGTGCTCTCCTCTCAGATAGATACAAATGTGAGATAAATACAGAAGACCCATATTATGATTGTTTTGATCACTTTATAAATTAACTATGCCTGCTATATGAGATTCTTCCCTCAAACTGAAAAACAAGATGCAAGAGGAATTCCCCCAGGAAATGTTCCAAGTTGCCATGGAAACCTAGCTCACTTACTTTGTCCTCCCATTATTTGATATAAAGCAATCGATACCCATTCACCCTCTCTCCCTTCTTGCTCAGATAGATCTTACAAATTTGAGATAAACGCAGAACTCCCATAGGATTGTTAAATTCACCATGGATACCGTTACTTTGTCCTCCTCCGTTATTTGATACATATTCTCCCCCTCCTCCCCTCCCCTCTTCAGATGCAAACGTGGTCTACATGCAGAAAGCGTGTGGTATTGTTACAATAACCATGTAGTAACCTGCACATTCGTAATTGATTTCGTATTTGATTTACGTTCTCCCTCCCCCTCCCTTCTCAGATACAAACGTGATCTAAATGCAGTATGCGCTCCTGGTTTTGTTACAATAACCATA
The DNA here is from genome assembly GCA_037951105.1 of Echinarachnius parma. NCBI lineage: Eukaryota > Metazoa > Echinodermata > Echinoidea > Clypeasteroida > Echinarachniidae > Echinarachnius > Echinarachnius parma. The sequence goes on from JBAMJV010005218.1 coordinate 95,502, forward strand.
GCAACCTGTGTATTCATATGAACTCCATTTTACCTTGCAGAGTAATCACTGTGTTGATCCCTTTCATTTTTAATGATGAATGAAATTTTGAAATAATTTCGGCTTGCGATATTTGTAAAGTTGATTATCATTCAGTACATATGTGATTGATAGCTCTGTGAATTTGTAATGTGAAATGAGATTTAGCGATTGGTTTAAGCTTACTGTATTATAAATGCTGCATTAAGTTGAATAATTGTTTTCGCCAATAGTGTTTTGTAATGCTGAACGAAAATTAGTATTTGGCTTTGTGAATTTGTAAGGTATTTTAAAATGAGATTTTTGGTTAAATGGCGCTGTGTGTTTGAAATGCAGAAGGAAATTAATTATTGTTCTGGCGGCCTGGCCTACTACATTTTTTAATGCTGAATAAAACCCATACATGGACTGTTTTATTTGTTTATTGTATGTTAATTGGAGCACGTCAAATTGGTTTCGTCTCTCGCTATGAATTGCTGCTATAGATGTATTTATTGTAAATCCTTGGATATGAACTATATCAAGCTCCCATTATGTATTTTATTTGCATTAAAATTACAGAGGGATAGTGGGGTTCATATATTTCCGTGGAAAGATTTAAGCCACATTTCATATTCTCAATAGTATGGTAGCCCTGAAGGGACATTGGAATAATGAATATCCACGATGGAAAAGTTGCGACCATTGTGAATTTCATCATGAATATTTGTGACCGATGTAAATGTCATTGTGATCAAATATTTGTAACCATCGTGAATTTTTGTCGCAAGTATTCATGATATGAGATTTGTCCCTTCAGGGCTACCATACAATAAGGAAACACTGTATGTTATCAAAGGGCAAATCCCATAGCCTCTGAGCCTCTATAATACTTCAATATCTAGAGTAGATAACGCAGTACACTAGTTTGTATCATACTTGTATGCTTAAATCGGGAATATTTGCGTCAGAAAATGTGAAACCATTGTCTATTTGTGACCGAAGCACATTCTGTTAAAGAATACTCCTGATATGCGATAAGTCCCTTCAGGGCCACCATACAATAGGGAAAAGCTGCTGTAGTTATCAAAGGACAAAAGCCCATAATTAGCCTTCTGTAACATGTCCATATCTCGAGTAAACAAAACTACACTAGTTTGTACTGTACATATGCTGTATGCATAAGGTGCATAAGGAATCAGACAATTTGAAACCACTGTATATTTTGTTGTTTATATTTGTGATTGTAGCAATTTTTTTGTGCAAGAATATTCACGATATGTGATATGTCCCTTCAGGGCCACCATACAATAGGGAAAAGCTGTACGTTATCAAAGGACAAAAGCCCATACTTAGCCTTCTGTAACATGTCCATATCTTGAGTAGACAAAACTACACTAGTTTGTACTGTACATATGTCTGTATGCATAAGGGTCATATAAGGAATCAGACAATTTGAAACTGCTGTATATTTCGTCGTTTATATTTGTGATTGTAGCAATTTTTTTGTTGCAAGAATATTCACAATATGTGATATGTCCCTTCAGGGCCACCATACAATAGAGAATAAATAGTTGTACAGTCTGAAAGGACAAAAGCCCATACAATGTCCATATCTAAAGTAGATATAACACGCTTCACAAGTATTAAATGCTGTACTGTGCATACAGCCATGTCCATAAGCCTGGTCATCCTCAATACATCATGCATGTGATCATACATTTTAAATTGTATATGTAGGAACTACTACTGTACATGTATGCAAAAGGCATATGTTTGTACACGTAATGACAAGGTCAGTTAACAATGGAGTGCCTCTGTACTAATATTGTATCCATCTAATATGCCTGTGATTATTAATCAATACCATGTTAATTGCGTAAAAAATACTTACTGGGGGGAGGTAAGGGGAAGACAATGCGTGCATACATTATGTAGTCTAACCATGGTTTACCCTTTAACCAGACCTGCAATGTTTCATCTTGAGTTCACATTTAAATAGCCATATATGATGTCCAACACATATATGTCTGAAAATTCATACATCTGTATAGAACCTATCTTACGTTAGAAATTGTAACTGCAATTTTATTTCAGGTTACAAAAATACATGTTGTTCATGTATACGTCTGGTGACAGTATGTCGACATTAACGATCAGAATTTCTGAAAAAGACGTTCAATATCACTCATGTATATGTCTGTCGACGGTATGTGTTACGTTCGCTGTTAGAATTTCATTTCTATTTCTCATTTTTGTTAAAGAAGTGCGATGTCACTCACGTATACCTCTGTAAACAGTATGTCTTACATCCACAATTAGAATGTCATTTATATTTCTTGTCTGGTAAGACATTATAATTTAACTTTTACTCCACATCTCAAAAGACATCAATATATATATCTCTTTAAATTTTACTTCTTATGTTCACAGTTAGAATTTCAGTTCTACATGTATGTCGTATCTAAAATTGATATGCAATGTCCATGACATATATGTACGTCTGTTGGCAGTATGTGTGAAGTTTTGGATTAGAATTTCACTTTTTAACCCGTTACCTACGAGTTTGTGAAATCCCCATAGAAATTGTACACAACCCACCCGGTTCCCGTAGTCAAGGGGGTTAACAAAGACATGCAATGACGCTCACTATACCTCAGAGATACAAGGATTGTAGACCCCATGTCTGGAGTCTGCGAAGGGATATATGTTTACATTGGAAGGGGAGACTTAATTAGAGAAACAGACAAAGGGATCGGAGGTAACAGGAGATGGAAAGGGGAGGGGAGAGCATTGTAATAGTAGGAGTACATCTTCCTCTTCACTTTAACCCATTAAAGACCATTTGATTTGGTGTATAACACACACTCTTCATCTAGACCCCCGGCCCTACCCATTCAGACCAGGGGGGTGTTTCACAAAGATCCTATTAAGTTGAACTTAACTCTAAGTTGGACTTTAAAAGTATGGTAGGCCATTTGTAGCCTTGGAACAAAATTTATATTCAAGAGCAAAAATGCAATTATTTTATACTTTTCATACATTTTACATGAAGAACATGAAATCTCTTTGATACTAGACAAATATTAGTGATTAAAATCAACATTTAATGCCTTTTAAAAGGATTTTTTTTTTTCTTCAAAGAAACTAACGGCTTTCCATACTTTTTAAGTCCAACTTTGAGTTAAGTTCAACTTAGGATCTTTGTGAAACACCCCCTGGAAATGGGTTGATCAAGCCACACACATTGTAGGATGTAGAATTATAATACTAGTAGTACATATTCCTCTTCCCTGTAACCCATTAAAGGCCATTTAATTTTGGTATAACACACAATCTCCATAGACTTCCAGCCCAAGTGTATTCCAGTTCAGTACTGAATGGGTTAATTAAGCCACACACATTGTATAGAATGCAGTTCATACAATATGTGTACATACATATGTTTGTAGACAGTATGTCTGAAGTTAGGGTAACATATACATGTTTAGATAGAGAAGACTGGTATAGGGTTAGTGTTAGGGTTAAGGTTAGTAGCTAGTAGCTCTACCACACTAATTATTAAAGTCACACACATAATACTGTACGTCATCAGTTCAGAAAGAAAACATCGCTAAGTCGGTTTTCATACCTCAGAGATAATCATGTGTACATTTTTCTTATTCTATAAGCTCTCTTTTATTTTTGACAAATAGTACCCCAAATGATAAATTATAACAATCTGAAAAATGTGGCATAACATAGAAAAGGCTTCGAGCTACAAAATGTTATGCAGAATTAGATTCAGCCAAAAATCATTTAAACAGCTGACTCACTCTCACCCAATGACATAACCTTGATATAATTGAAAATAATACCTCTGTATACTGTAGGTCAGAAGTGATGTAACATGTGCACGTGTATAATTAGATAGAAAAGATTAAAAGCGGTGGAGGTATGACTCTAGTATGGTAGAAACATTAATATTTTCCTCTTAAATGTCACACATAGTGAAATTCACATGTTATGTATAGGTACAGATGAGTAGGTACTGATGGGTCTAAAGTATGTATGTGAACTGTGTGTATACAAACTAGAGAAAGATGGAATTTATATAATGAAGATATAGTAAGATAAAGGAAGAGATTCCTATAATAATAGCAGTTTTTGAACCGCTTTGTGTTGCAAGCTAGCCTGGGCAGTGCAGAAAAGCCAGTACACAGTGAATGAATGATGGAGCAAAGTTTTGTATGGGTGTGACAGCTGCAGAGCTTAGGAATAGAATTTGTGGCATTTTTGTTGACATTTATCCACAGAACACCTAGCTGATGCACAGCCAAAGCACAGAATGTTTAAAGTAATGAAAAAGTGTTATATATATATAATATATATTTTTACTATATTCTTTGATTATAATTGATAATAATAGTAACTGCCGAAATTTAGTATCCAACAAGAAATTTTGATCATGTATACATTCTAGCATCTTTCAGAGGACAACTTGAACATTTTATTTGTTTTTGCACCTTTTAAAAATTTTTACCCATTACCTGCATGGGCACTCACTCCCTATATCTCTCTTTCTGTATTTTCTTTCAGAAAAAATCATTATTTTCTTATGATTTTGCATATTATAGAGAATATAGACAACAAACTACAAGATGATATTAATTTAGCCACAAGTTGACACTACGCTCCTCTCACTCTCATACCTTCTTGTACTTTTCCTTTTATCTTTGGATGTCCTTTGAAGAACACCTTTTCACTGTCTCATCATCTGAGTGTCAGTTCTTCCTTCCATCATTTCTAAACTTTAGAACCATCTTTCACTTGTTTCTGTCATCCCCCAATTACAGTTTGCAGGACTCGATTTAGGCAAAAGTTGACATTGCTCCCTTCTCATACCTTTCTTTTTATCTTTGGATATCCTTTAAAGAACATTTTTTCCCTGGTACATTCATCATGTTGCCCATATTTTTGAGGAGTCAGTTCTTCCTTCCATCATTTCTCAAGAACTCTCTCACCACATGTCACCCCTTTATCCTTTTCCGTCATCCCCCCCCCCCCGATCGATCGTTATGGAGCGTGTAAGACGAGTTCAAAATTAGCAACAGCGTGAATTATGAATCCACCAGCCTGTAATCGGACTACTTCACACGTGAGGATAAACTGGGTACTGTATTAATTAGCCTTCATGGGGTGTCCTCTAAATATCCCACGCAAAGGGTAGGGGTCGATCTTCCCTGTTTGCATCAATGAAACATTTTGGGTCTTGTTCACACGGGACACAAAGGGTACGGGTCGATCTTCCCTGTTTGCATCAATGAAACGTTTGGGTCTTGTTCACACGGGACACAAAGGGTACGGGTCGATCTTCCCTGTTTGCATCAATGAAACGTCTGGGTCTTGTTCACACGGGACGCAAAGGGTAGGGGTCGACCTTCCCTGCTTGCATCAATGAAACGTTTGGGTCTTGTTCACACGGGACAGAATTGCGTGTACACGTACCACACATGAACAGTTTGGTACTCATTCAAATGTTATCGAAACATGTACTTGTGTACCACAAGTTTGGGCACCATCCACATGCATCAGAAACATGTACACATACCAGTGGCCTAGAATGGCCCGACTGATTGGAGGTACGTTAATTATTGGGGGGCATACACAATGTATTTCTTTATTTTTAAAGGACTGTTCCTTATGTTTTTTTATTTTTTTTATGTCAAATTATGGAGGGGGGGGGGGGGGGCATGTTCCCTCTCTCCCACCTCCCTCCCCCGATAGCAAGTGGTATCAGTACAAAACCAGTTTTGGCCTTTGTATGACAGCATGTTATTAAATGGTTAACCAATCATACTGTTATACAACTTCCATCTCCAAACGGTGCCAGGTTAATTTATTTTCCATTTTTTTTTCCTGGCAACAAAAAAAATATCTGGCTTCATACAGTTACCGGCTGCTGATGAGAAAACTATCTTTTCCTCCTTAATAATAAACAGAAGAAAAAATAGGGTAATGGAAAACGGAAATCCAGTTGCGTGTCTTACTCACACACAGTACTTTTCTTGAAGGTGTTGAAATCTTTCTTAAAACACATGGGCCCCGTTGCAGAAAGAGATACAATCGATTGTAAGTTGCAATTGATCGTAAGTCACATCACGTGTTCTAGATGCACAAATCTGATTGGTTGAAATGCGTACATTTTCTGACTTACGATCAATCGTAACTTACAATCGATTGTATCTCTTTCTGCAACGGGGCCCTGGTCTGCCCTTATTCCATGCATGTATATGAACTTTAAACCCCAATTTATGACGCATTACATGCTTTAATATATATATATACAATACATCTTGAATAGAAAAAAGGTTAAAATAATTAAATTCTTCAAATATGTCTTTTCTTTCTGCTAGACATAAAGGCATGCCATGTTTTCAGTATTTAAATCTAAATTTTAGTCGACAATTTTAGAAAATATTCAAGTAACTTTTAGGATTCTGAGGAAAGAAATATTGTTTTTATTTGTAAGCTTTTGGCAAATAATCGATGATGACATTCACAGCTTCCATATTAACAGCACCAACAAAGTCAAAATAAAATGCATAAAAAGAAAATACTCAAAATATAAAACACCAACAAATTGAAAAGATGCAAAATAAAGAGAAAACAAAAATGATAAAAAGTCAAAAGGCACGCTTGCAACCAGAGACCCCTGCATCACATTCAATTGTTGACACGTTCGAAGCTGCTCAAGCAATTTCCCAACATCTCACGGAGGAGGAAGAATGGACTGCATCATGCTCTTAAAGCTACTGTCGAGTGCTTGCAGAGAAAATGTATTATGACAGAAATGATGTCCTCGAGAGGCATTTATTTACTGAGCATCAGAGCAAAAATGTATTATGACAGAAATCATGTCCTTCAAACCCATTTATATACTGAGAATTACAAACTAGAAGTAAATAAAAATCTGCTGCAGAGCCAATTGTGTTGCAAACAGGAGTGTCCTTAAAATAATTTAAAAATTAATTTACAACCACAATTGCATACACAAATTTGTATACAAGGGACAGTGTTATGGTTGAATACTTTTTTATGCTGACCACCCTTGTAACAAATCAAAATATTTTAGTGAATAATTCAAACATGGAGATGAAACACGCTCATATTAAAAGCAAAATTTATAGTACTCCCACCTGGAATTAAAAGGAATTAGAAACATGGAAGCAGGACTCCAGCACCTCAGTGAAATAGGTGCGTGTTGAAGTCATCTGATCCAGCCATCCATCCAGTGACATAGCTACTGGAAGCATGTATATGCCTCAATAATTTGACAAAGGCAATACAAAACATAAAGAGACACAATTCTTAGAAAAAAAATCAAAACATAAAGTGTACCAAAAAAATATTTGTGCGCCCCCTTCCTCCCCTAAATCAGTTGGACCATGCTACGCCACGTCCTGCATCCATCCATCCATCGTCCAGTGGAGATGATGATGATGCCGTCATCCCGCTGGGAGTGACAAACGAGGAGCAAGTGCAAGAGCGAAAGCCTCGTTCTTATCCTTAGTAGCTTGCCGCCCGGTCTGCACCCATTTTGTCTACTAGTAAAATCACAATTTACATACTTAGGATCAAGCTCAGGGATTGGGGTTCATGGTGAGAGGATGAGGGTTAGGGGTTCAAGTTTGGGGTCCTATTGGAGTTGGGGAAATGGAAGTTTCAGACATCGTGTAATGGACCAAATGAGGGGGATTAGGATTATATAAGATACAATTATGGTATGGGTTTGGTGTTGAGATTATGGTTTGGTGTTGAGAGTATGGTATGGTGTTGAGATTATGGTTTGGTGTTGAGATTATGGTTTGGTGTTGAGAGTATGGTTTGGGGTTGGGATTATGGTTTGGTGTTGAGATTATGGTTTGGGTATTGAGAATATGGTTTGGTGTTGAGATTCTGGTTTGGTGTTGAGAATATGGTTTGGTGTTGAGATTCTGGTTTGGTGTTGAGATTCTGGTTTGGTGTTGAGATTATGGTTAGGGGTAGGGTTTAGGGTTTATGATCAATTCTGGAGTTGGGGAAATGGAAGTTATGGCATATTATGTGGAAACCAAATGAGATCTAGATGGAATGAGTGTAGACCAGGCATACATAAGACGCATCCCTTTCTCCCCTACTCTAAGGTCACTTCTGTCCTGCCGATTAAAGATGGGAGCTCGTCAGTTTGCTGACGTTCCTTTGCTTGCTTGATCTCGGCTTCTATCTTGGGCTTGTGATGCTATAAGCAGACAGCGAGCTTAGCTTATGTTTACACGTTACCTACAGAAACTTGGTGGCCCCTGTTTGGACTCTATGGGGGTTATTCGATCTAGTAGGGAATAGGTTAACAGACTGGGTTACGTCACCCTTTGCTGATAAAACAGAAAGAAAATTAGCTGAAGTAAAGGTGTTTGTTGTTTGTTGTCTGTTTTAAGCTTTAATCATGCTGTAAGTAGGTTATGCATTTGGGTAATAGGCCAGTGTCACCTTTTGCGTAGCGTTGTAAAACATGAAGAAATTAATCCTGAGGCAACTTCATCCGCCATCTTGTTTTGGGTTCAATTATGCAGTAAGTGGGTTATTCATTGAGGTAACATAAAGATCTGTGTTACCTTTCACTTTGTATTAGATAGCATTTAAAATGTATTCTAAAGCAAATTCATAATTCATAATTTGTTTATCTACTAGCATTTCGTGATATTAACTTGTAAGCATAATATATAACCTGAAGCATTGAATATAATCGATGAAAATGTTTCCTTTCAAGAAGAGGGCAAGAGAGAGAGGAGTGATATTGCAATAAAAGTGCTATATATCAGAAACATTACATATCAACATTTCTAAAATAAATATCCTAATATGTTGCAGTTCAGAATTGCACTCCATTATAAACACTATATGCAAGCATACACAGACACATGCAGGTTAATTAAAGCATGTACAAATAATACATACACGTACACACATGTACACACACATTTTTGTCGCCTATTCGCAAGATTCACACGTTCACGACGCTTCCGCTAAAATGGAGTTTTGGCACGTGATGATAAACTTTATAATGACCTACCACCATCATAAACACATGTCATCTTAAGAATATTTTTTTAAAGGTGTGTGACGTATTGAACCCTATTTGATTATAGCAATCCTCCACACTAACTTTTTTCTTTACTTTTCTTGACTGGCTATATCAAAACCCTGCACTTGTCGGTAATTCATGTTTTGAAGAAATGGCTAATGTGCGTAATAGACTTATGATTGTTTAATATCTTCGCCAATTATTGACCAATTTGTTAGAACAAAGCATCAAATGAAAGCTTGTGGTGAGGCCTTTAATGGTATGAAAATCTACATTTGGATTTTTACAGACAAGTGCAGGGTTTTGCTAAAGCCGGTCACAAATAGTTCAGCTAGTTTGTGCACACTAAACAACACTGTGCCAGTGTGTAATTCTCACCTCACACAAAGCATAAAATGCAAAGATGGCACTGCGCATCACATTTACAAATCTGGACCACCTTTACGTTAGGGAGGAAGGCAAGCAAAAGCAGTTGTAATTAACACCTGGAGTTATGCCGATTCCAGATTGAGGTCTGTTAATTATTGACTCTACCTGGTGTCTTAGCGGGGCTGTGTGAACGGATGGTGCGAAGCGATACTCTCTTTGCAAATGCTCAGCAAAAAGATCTGATTTGTAATTCACCTGATGGTACTTTGATGCCTCCATAGGGCTAATTTGTGATTCACCCGATGGTACTTTGTTGCCTCCATAGAGTACAGAAGCCATGACGTCATAAAAACACTTTTTTAGAATTTTCAAATTTGGACTTCATTTTCAGAAAGAGCATAACAAATAATGTCCAAATACTGAAAATAAAATGTATAGGTTACGTATTGGCTGAGATATGCCCATCTGAATGAATTTTACTTCAATGGGCAATCAGTGTTATAGTGCACTGGTTCATATATTTATGAACCAGTGCACTATAACACTGATTGCCTATTGACAAAAAAATCATTCGGATGGGCATATTTCAGCCAATACGAAACCTATCCCTATGATTTTCGGTATTTGGACATTATTTGTTATGCTCTTTCTGAAAATGAAGTCCAAATTTGAAAATTCTAAAAAAAATGTTTATGACATCATTTATGACATCACACTTCACCACTCTATAGGCATTGGTGTAGTGGGAGGGGGGGGGGGGGGGGCCTATGGGGATGCAGCCTCCACTCGCGAGAGTTGTTTTAAATATCACTATTTAGGCAAAAACACCTTTGGGGCAAAGCCATTATAGTATCTATCTGGACAATATCAGGTTTCTGGAATAAAATGATAGGTCGATCTGTTATATATTGCCTCTACCTGGAGAGATGTGTGAATGGTTTGCTGGTGTGAGTCGTGCTCTCTTGGGCAAATGCTCAGCCAAAAGAGGGCCAATCTGTAATTTGCCTGATGGTACTTTGTTGTATCCATTGCATAAGAAGAGGGCTAGGCGCTCCGTGCAGTCCCCCCACCAGTTCTAAGAACACCAGAATTTGGGCAAAAACATATTTTAGGAAAATTTATTACTATCTAATTAATATCTCGACCAAGTCAGCAATTTTGAAGGGTAAAATTGGCTCAGTTTCTTTACCATGCAAATGATTCAAGCAAAAGATCTTAGTTTTTTACAGTTTCAAGGGAGAGAAAGTATACAAATCCACAAGTTGGTAATATTGTTTAGATGTACTATCCTAAGCAACCAAGCCCAATTTAATTTTTTTGTTTAATTATGAATAATATTAATTCATAATGGCATAGAAGAACTAACAAATCATCAGAACACAAACAAGAAAGCTGTCTCTAATAAGTCTAAAATACGTCCTACTTGGATATAACCTATGATACTCCTGCTTTGGAAATTGATTAATTGGTCAATAATGTTCATAATGAAGATGCTTGTTTTTGTAACGATTTTTTTTAATCTTCATGAAATTGGCTGCCCTTTATTGGAGTACTGTATGAGATGATGGCTAATTAATTTGTGGCGTATTACTATTAACGTCTATGTCTATTATAATTCATCTGAACTCGTCTTCTAATTATAATATATCTCGTCTTTGCCCAACCTCGCATCGACAGTTTAATTAGTATGTGATCATGGACCATATTAAATTTGTCCCTACACGACGACGACGTCACATCGTCGGTTGAGGAAGAGAAGGGCGCTGAGTCAGCTTTTGTACTTCAGAGATAATCATGCTCAAAGTTTATGAGCCTTGTACAAACCAATGTAGCTGTCTTTTATCTTTGTGGAGTATTCCCATCAAATATTAGGCATAATTATTATCTCATAATTTTGCATCATGTAGAGGAGGCTCCAACCTACAAGATGGTATGCGTAACTCAATTTAGCCAAAAAAATGACTTAACGCCCTTCTTGCTCTCACCAGACGACCTGACGTAATTGAACCGTGTGTTGTCTGTACTTCGCCAAAACATGCTCGACCTCAGCACGCTTTCCAATATTGCAGGCAATTTAACCATCATTGGTGCGTGCCTGACCCTGATGGCATGATTCATTGCTTGTTTGATGATATTACCCACACATATTGTAGCTCATCACCTTTTTACTAACCCCCCCCCCCCCCCCCCCCCCCTCTAGAAAAAAATATAGAGTTTTGGTCTAGCATTTATAAGCTATCAAATAAAAATCATACATGTATGAGTATGATTTGTACTCAAACACTATGAAGGCATATACATCTATGACCTTTAGGATTCAACACTTTGCATGATCCAATTTACCCCACTACCCCCCCCCCCCCCCCTCCCCCCTTCCCCCTTCCCCCTTCCAAAAAAAATGTATAGAAGCTATAAAATAAATATCTTTTTGTGTAGGACTATCAAATAAAGAATTGTATGTAGTCCTTGTCAGGACTATCCACCCCCTCTCTCTTTCTCCATGGTGTAATATTTGTAATATAAAGCTCGTGCAATAAAATGTTCAATTTCAGTGTCAACTCATTTTGATATTACATTTGCAGAAAAGGATATCATAGAAGTGTGTTGATCATATATATAGCTGTGTTTGTTACCATATGTTTTCCAAGAAAATTACAAGGTGACCGAAAAATTTATTAAAACAAACAGGCAAATATTAGGTGAGCCTCATTTACAACAACAAAAAAGTTGTATGTACATGGTCTAGGTGTACTTTGGATTGTATTCATGTGTGTCTGAAAAAAAGAACTTTTTACATTATATGTGACCGGCTATGTGTGTAAAATTGAAAAATTGTCAGATTTTTTAGAAGAAGGCATCAAATGAAAGCTTTTGATGATGCCTTTCTAATGGTATGAAAATATACATTTTGATTTTTACCGACAAGTGCAGGGTTTTGCTATAGCCAGTCACATATGTTGAATGCATTGGTACTACAGGTAGGGCTCTGATGGTTCAAATTAGGAAAAGCAAAACTTATCAAAGAAAACAAAAAATAATATTAAAAAATGGAAACCAAGATAGACCATTTTTTTTTATAAACTGAAAGGCAAGCTTGAATGCACAATATATACAGAAACAGAAAAACTACATACTGGCATGATTTATGACACTGCCCATATTGAAACAGTTTAGCATACGTGTATGAAGGTATGTATTGTCGGTGTTTCACGTTTGTAGTTGAAGCACGGCTGCACAGAGATATGAATTATATATGTGTACAGACTACATGATTGGGTGGAATTGTGGATTTCTCAAATTACAATCAATTTTGGGTGTTTGCTAGTCTGGAACTCAAGACCCTTTTAGGGGAAAAAACATGGTTCGCATCATATTCTAGCCTTCTATTTGTTTGTTAATGTCAACAGAATTCATTTTGTTGTATCAAAAGAGTTAATAATTTTTAAAAAGAGGGGTAAATAGGCAACTTTTACAAACATCTATCATTGTCTAGACATACTATTCGACTAGATATCAATCTGATCATTGGAGGAGAGTCTCAAACATGTCAGACTATTGAGGGGGGGGGGGGCAGGTCCATTGTCAGTTTATTGTTCCACCGGGTATTAAATTGAAACGAACTGCAATTGACCTCACAAGCCATGAGACCAATCAAAGCAATAATTCTATTCTAATTATGTGATTTTTGTCCTTTTTTTCTCTTCTTTTTTTCTTCTTTTTTTTTGGGGGGGGGGGGGGGGGCTAGAATCATAGGATAGAGACCCCTCTTTTGAACAAGAAGAGAAACCTTGTTCATTCTGCCTCAACTTATCGAGTCGGGCATCAAATCAAGCGCTGTGTTTCCTTTTGTTAAAGCTGTATACGGCACTGTAATAGTACCTTTTTTTGCTCACTTTTCATTTGGAATAGTACAAGCGCATTGGAACAAGCTTCAGAACTGTGTTACAGTCGCAAAGTATAAAGAACTGTTTATCATTTCATTATTTTCATCGTCGTATAATGTATCATTACTCTGTATTGTGGTTTTGAACCAACAATAAAGATAGATACAACCAAAGATATCGAGGTCATGGTGATTTATAGGATTGAGAGACCCGCAAGGCATTCATTTGTGTGTGTTGTGAAGGTGGGCGAGGGATATTTTCTTGTGAATGGATGTATTATATATTTATCCACTTCCTTTTATTGTGTCTGTTTGTATGTGTGGGTGTTTAATATTTTCATGTGTATGTATGTACAGTTGTGTTTTTCTTTAATTTTGTATACATCATTTGTGCGGGTGTGCAGTGTTTTCGTGCAAACAGGGTTTGTGTTTGTTAGTGTGGTTGTTGCATGTTTTCATGTGTATGTTCATGTGTGTACTGTCTGTAATTGTGTATGTTTGTATGTGGGGGTGATGAGTATTTTCATGTGTATACAGTTATATTTGTTACTTTTATTTGTGTCTGCTCCTGTGTATATGTACATCATGAATTTGAAACGGTTTTAGTTTTCACGCCAAAAGGGAAATGAAATCCTGGTTTCTGTTCTGTCCACATGAACATACAATAATGAAATTATTTTCCTTAATTTCCTGTTAAGGTAGAATGTATTGAACCTTTGGATGAGATCAAATCCTGGTTTGTGGTCTATCCACAAAAGTATGCATTAAACAAATGCTATTTCCCTGTTGTATTACTGAGAAAGATTATGTGTTTCTCTTGTTTTATCCTGTTTTTATCATAGACAAATTAGCTGAGAGGATTTAAAATTACTGTGAATTGACTGTGTATTACGTACACTGTTTATATTTACAGGTGAATATTTGATGCCAAATCTAGTATTTGTTGCTCTTATTTTTATTATTCTTGATTCTAAACAAAGCGGAGTGGATTTAATGATAGAAGCCAAAGCTAATATTTGTTCCTTTTGTTTTATCTCTCTTCCTTCTAGACGAATCGGTGTGGATTTCTACCCAGGAAGTTGATGTTTTGGACGAGAGCGAAATCATGGTGAGCGGACTGGAATCAACGACGCAGTACCTGGCGATGCTGGTCACAAAAAACCCAGCGGGCGTCACGAGCGGAAAGCCGACCGATTTCAAGACATCGGGCACAGGTATGTACTGCTAGGAGAAAAGCCAATCGTAAATTTGTATCACTACCAAGACACAAATGTACTGCTAGAAGAAAAGGCAATCGTAAATTTTATCACAACCGAGAGACAAATGTACTGCTGGGAGGAAAAAACACATCATCATGGTCCTTGCGGTAACTTGCCGATTGGTCTACATCCATTTGGTCTACTCCCACCTTGTGTTTCCATAACTCTTATCATTCCAGAGACTCTAACCAACATTTTGGACATTTTTATATCATTGTGTAGGAGAATTTTCTGAAAATGTTGCCCTTCCAATGCTTTGTTATTATGGTAAATGGATGCTGTTGCTGACTGAAAGTTCTCTTTTTGCAGAATTCATGCATTATGTTTGACATTTATGCACACTCACGTCCCGGGGGGGGGGGGGGGGGGTACTCAGATTATAGTCGGACGGGGGTGTGCGGCTGAGACCTCCAAACCCATACCCACATCTAAGGGTCCTTTTGCGAAAAATGGACCCATGTCAAGCGAGCTTGAAAAATTTTGCAATTTCACATCGGCAAATCCCAAAATCCTGTATAAAAAAGGGGAAATATGAAAAAAGGGACCCATGTCTAAGGATTTTTTTGATGAAAAGGGGACCCATGTCTAAGGATCTTTCTTGAAAAAGTCACCCTTCCCAGCGGCACATCCCTGTATACCCAATATACGTGAGTACCCCCCCCCCCCCCCCCCCCCGGGACTCACGTGTCCCCAAAGAGAAGGTTGAAAGTTGAAATAGGCGGTTCTAATGAATGCATCCGTTTGCGTCATAAATATATGGAGGATAAGCGCCTGACTTTAAATCACGGGACCCAATTTCAAAACTGGGAGATTGAGATGGTGCAAGAGATAATTATGCAGGTTTGAACTTTACCTGATGACCAAGGATAATACTAATGCACCTCTGGGGGGTGTTTCACAAAGATTCTAAGTTGAACTTAACTCTCAAGTTGGACTTAAAAATATGGAAAGCCGTTAGTTTCATTGAATTTTTGTTTGTAAAAGTCCTTTAAAAAGGTGTAAAATGTTGTTTCAAATCATTGATATTTTTCTGTTATCAAGGAGATTTCATGTTCTTCATGTAAAATGTATGAAAAGTCTAAAATACTTGCATGTTTGCTCATGAATATATTTTATTCCAAGGCTACAAATGGCTTTCCATACTTTTAAAGTCCAACTTTAAAAGTCCAACTTTAAAACGAGTCAAGTTCAACTTAGAGTCAAGTTCAGCTTAGGATCTTTGTGAAACACCCTCCTGAACTAGCTCCACCACTGAGGATGAGGCAGCACTTTCATCATAGAGGAGGGGGGCAATAGTATCCCCCTCCCCCTCCCCCCCCCCCCCCTCGTAGCGACACCACTTGCCCACGATCTGTTCCTATTACACTTTCTAATCACCCCACTACTCTGTCCTCACCAATGAATGCAAATAAGACTCATCGGATGCAGAAAGGCTGGTGGCAATATTTGTTCAACGACAAAATTGGAGCGGAGTTCAGCTAGGTGGGAATAATTCCTGCATACTGTATAATATAAAGAGAGGATTTGCTTAATATGGACTATACGGTGTTTCATATTTATTCAACAGTGAATGTGGGCAGAGTTGAGTGGATGATATTCCTGCAGATATGGAAATGGCCGCTCCAATATTGCCTCCTATAAAATGTCACATCGTAGGAGATGTGGCAATAAGAATGTGATGTTTTCATTTGGTTGGCATTTTTGGGCAAGCTTCACTGGTTGCCAATTAGAACAACCTTTAATCACGATTCCATTAAGGTATCATCGTAGATGGAATAAAAGAAAGACACCTTCCGGATTCTATTGTGCCTCCAGTCAATGCCAGTCTTAACGTTATTGAATGTATACAACAAGTCTCTCATTCTTTTTTATCTAAACCTGTATAGGGCATGACTTCTCAACGATAATAATCCCTATACTAATGCTGTTAGGTAAACAAAAAATCCCGGCCCGTTCTCGGATCGTTAGAATTCTATATCGCTAACGAGATCTCGGATCGGATCGGATCTCGGAGAAAAAAAATATTGCAATTTGCTCTGAAAAAATGCAGCGTTGTAGACTCATCTTTCTTGTTTTATATGGCAAAAATATTAATAATAATGACGTTTCGAGGCATGTACATATCAATTTTTACGGAAAAATAATATTCAGATTATTCAGAGTTTCGCAAGAAAATTTTTTTTCCGATGGTTTGTTCGGCATCGCACCACACGTTTCACAGAAACTCAACCCGCCAATCGCGTGGAAAACCGCGCTTGTGAGCCACTGCCGGGCCACTGCCCTCAAAAATCGGCTATAAATTACCCTTTTAGGGAACCACACAATTCTGGTAATCTACTTACATGATAACATGGCATCTGAAAGCCGAACAGAATACAAAATAACCCCCCAAATCAAAGACAAAACTGCTGAATTATCGATATATTTCCAAAGAAAAAAATCGGATTACGGACGGCTAGGCCTCGAGAGAACTCCAATGAGTTAGCTAGCTATAGCTTGCATGCACATGCAACAAGTTATTAGGCGTTAATTTGGTCGTATTACTTTGCGTGTGTTATGGTGAACGTTTTTTCTTACGCGAGATCCATCCGCCGAAAATCGGGGAATTCCCGGCGGCGGATCTATATCTGCACACGCAATTATACAAGCAAACGGGAGCGGTGTAGTAATTTTTTATCAATATTTTGCGCAATTGTTTTCATTGTTTAGGGGCATATTTTTGTTTCCGCCCAGCTATCAAACGCCAAGAAATCATGTAAGTAGAATATCAGAACATTTTTAAATGTGCAAATGACAATAAAACGTATTCAGAGCCACATTTTGAATGCACTGGCTTATTAGCTCGATCATACAGACATCCAACAGACGTCTCCCCTCGAGTATCGGCGTAACTTTGATTGCACATCCGTCCACAACATCGTTCAAATGACTAGCAATTTCGCGCATCCTGTTCAATTTTCGACTGCAAAACGAACTGACGAACCATGAATTTCTCCAAAATAACCACTCATAAAGTAAACAATATTGATTTCCCCATTTCTTATTTAAATTACACTACTTAATGGACTGTCAAACATACACATGTTCAATTATCACTGGAGAAAATGGGTCGGCAAAATCTTCCGATATTTTCTACCGAGAAAAAATATTTCTCGGATCCGTCTCGGAATCGGCTCGGAAGCCATTACCGCCGGGATCTCGGATCGGATCCGGATCGGATAACAGCATTACCCTATACTCATCTTGGGTAATTCATCTGAATAACAAAAAATGCACATTACAATACTTGAAAACCAGGGTGGCATACACATATCCATTCAAAACTAGGCTTAAAAATACTCAGGATTGGGTCAATGGAAAATATAAATTATATACCAGAGTGAAATGGCCTTCAATGGGTTAAAAGAACTGGTCATTACTTGCCACTCATATTTAAAAATGGAAAGATACAAAGAAATGACGACCAATTAACAATGGGTGACAATGCTAGGAAGTTGATCATTTTAAGTTAAAGTCCTCTCCGTGCCAATTTTGGCACACAAGGCGGTGCCTATCTCCGATTCATTAGCCCTAGGCCACAAGTCTACTAAATGTAGCGAAAGTTACAGAAGGGGGCCATGCAGTCCTCTGGTAACTCATGTGATTAACTTTCCCTTCTCCATTCTATAAATTCCGAGCGCCGGGCTAGAAGGCAGAAGGTACCATTTTTAAAGTCTTTGGTATGACCCGGTCTGGGTTCGAACCTGGGACCTCCCGTGCATGAGGCGGACACTCTAACCGCTAAGCCACCATGCTCGGTCGGAAGTTGATTCTACAACACTTTATATGATTGCAATATCTTATGAAGATGTAGACGTATTAGACTAATAATAAGTATGATGCTAGCATGATTCAGCGCGTAAAGTAAACATAGACACTTGCAAAGTGGTTAAATAAACACAATTTCGAAAATCAGATCTCTCAAGCTAATACGATATAAAATCATCACTCCTTGTCTATTTGTAAATGTGAAAGCAATTTAAAAAAGTAAATCCACCTGTCATTGGTATATCCGGCCTTCTAGTGGTGTTGTGTGGTCTGACTAAAAGGAGGGGGGGGGGATAGACATGCCAAATATTGTAGGGGCAAACTCTTTGTATTTCTTGGATTTTTTAACGAATGTTTACCTTCATAGTTTGATTGTTTTCGTCACATTTGGGCACCAAAGGAGAAGGAAGAGACTCACAAATAATTGTGGGCAAACTCTTTGTTTTTAAACATTTTGTCAATTTGTTACGATCATGTTTTTATATTTTTTTGGGGTAATATTTGGTGGGACATGTGCCTTCAAAGAGCTATGCTCCCCTCTCCTGACTCATCCTCTCCTCAAAAGTGTGTCATTTTGAATGGCCTTTAGCGCCAAATTGTTTGCCTTTGCACTTCAAGGATGGAGATGTTTGGACAAACTACCATCAGTGGTGAACCCATCCATCTTGCATCTCAGAGTTGTTGCCTAGCAGCAGGAAAATGAATGTCCGATGGAGTAAGAGTTAGCTTGTGTGAATCAATCCATCTAGCTCATAGTTATAGTTGTCGGCTAGCAGTGGAAAACTGAATGAACAAGGGAGTAAGATTTGCACCGTGTATATATTCCCCGATCCCAATTCAAACAACCACTTCATCTAGCCATCCAGCTCATAATAGATGTTGCCTAGCAACGAGAGAATGAATGTCCAAGGGAGTCAGGGTCTCCTTGTGTGTATGGCCTTGCCATGAACATCCATGTATTGCAATGTATGAGGAGTACTAGACGAGACATTAGTATGCTTTTGAAGCTCTCCCAGTGCAAGTCAAATGTTTGCCTTTAATCACATCAAGTGCACATGTCTGACATAATTTATAATGAGCTACCGGTCTTAGGTAGATTCACCAGAGGTTCAGCAGAAACATGCATGATTTTTAATTAGGGCTGAGTCAAACCGGATATATTGATATCCGGATATGAGCCGAGTAAGAACGGACAGATATCGGAGTTATCCGGTTTGACTCAGCCCTAAATGCGATTTTTTTTTTTTTTTTTCTTCCTTCGTATACCCGTATCCGAGAATTTGAATTCGGTATCCGACATTCGTGGTCGGATACCGAACGGCTATCCGTTTGGACTCAGCACTTATTTTAATATTATTATTCTCTTTGTATCCTCACTCTTCGGTTTTGGTTATATTTTGTTTTATTTAATGCCTCACATAATTTAATATCCTTCAGGTTTTAAAGTTTTACTATTGCCCCCTCTTCAGATGAATCTACGGACCCTGGCTTTGTGATGGGAACATGGCTCATCATCCTGATCTGCGTCATCAACATCCTCATCCTCCTCATTACAAAACTACAAATTTGATGCCTTTTACATCATGTCCTAATAATGCTGACCTTTTTATTGTTCTCCCTCTTCAGATGAATCCACCGACCCTGGCTTTGTGATGGGAACATGGCTCATCATCCTGATCTGCGTCATCATCTTCCTCATCCTCATCCTCCTCATCATCTGCATCATCAAGAGCCAGAAGGGAGGAAAGTACAACGGTGAGTAGTCGCAATTTGTAGTAGTGTGTATAAAGGGATCTAGTAACATTGTCAAAATCCATAGAACTCTAGCGGTTCGCACGATTGAAGTGTTAAGATTTGTAATTATCCATTAGAAAGTGATAACTGTGTGCAAAGTTAGAGCAATGGCTCTGCAAATATCACTTTGCATTTTCGCTCATTCTTCTTCTTGGACTCAGCCATATAACATCCATTTAACATGAAATTTTCACCCATAAAGTGGACATATTAGATCAGAAAAATGCACATTTTTTTTTCAACCATTCATCACTTTTTGCACATGTCAACAACGTTGCTAGATCCCTTTAATAAGAGAAGTTGTGATTTCAACATTTTTGGTACAAATTTAACTCATTCAGGACTGGTCTTGAAATTACTTGGTTGGTCAGGAGGGTGTTTCACAAAGATCCTAAAATGAACTTAACTCTATTGTTGGACTTAAAAAGTATGGAAAGCCATTAGTTTATTCAAAAAAATGTTGAAAAAGTCCTGTTTCATAGGCATAAAATGTTGATTCAAATCATTAATATTTTCTAATATCAAGGAAATTTCATGTTTTTGATGAAAAGTAAAAAATTGCCGGTAGTGCTTTTTTGCTTTTGAATATATTGTATTCTAAGGCTACACATGGTTTTCCATAATAGTTAGGTCCAACTTAGAGATAAGTTCAACTTAGGATCTTTGTGAAACACCCCCTGGTGTCTAAGGAGACTCAATCCACCCACTTTGGCTTTGGCTTTGAAGTATTTCAACCTGTTCCCTTTGGAGATTTTGCACTAATCACAGAGCCCTTATAATGAAATTAATAAAGCCGAAATTTAAGTAATTTGGGAAAACAATAATTCAGTATATAATTAAATAGTAGGTCCATAACTTTTGTAATGTCTTGTTACTGAAAAGATCTTTAGTGATTTAATTGATTCATTTTCTTTTGCGTTTTTTGTTTGCCCTCTGCAGTTTCTGACAAGGAGAAGCAACTCAACAAAGACATTGAGAGCACGCCACTGAAGCCTGATGGCTTTGATGAGTACACACCACCAGGGTAAGTTGCCACCAAAAGTTTTAGAAAATTTTCTGTTGGAGTACTGTGTAACATTGTCAAATGAAAATTACATAACTGTTAATTCCTGATGATTCAATGAGTATAAACCCCCTACCTTAATTCCCAACCACATTTCGAAAAAAAAAATATGAATTCAGTTGAAATTAAAGGTATTTTGTAGCTTTTCCAATAGACCAATTGCAATACTGTTCATTTTGGAGGGAATATTAATAGCTGTAGTGCAATAGCTGGGCAGACTTTGACACTATGTGAATTCAAAGGAAGAGAAATTGATGAAAATCTGTTTGTAATTGATTAAATTAGGTGGGATATTGAATGGTTGTTATAAAAAGAAATTTAAAAATTTAGCTCAAATACCATTAAATTATTTTCTGCCAATAAACATCAAAGAAATCATCAAATCTTGACGAATTAAAGTACTAAATATTTTTCACTGTCCTTCTCAACATTTTGCAGGGATGGAGAGCCCCATGGTTCCCAGGACAGTCTGGTTAACAGCGAACCTGGAAGCAGCGAAACGGACAGCTTGAAGGAGTACGCCGATGGCGACATGGGCAAGTTTGACGAGGAGGGATCCTTCATCGGCCAGTACGGCGACAACAAGAAACAGAAACCGGCCGAAGACGGAGAACCTGGTGGCGGAGCCGCGTACTCGACGTTCGTCTGAGATTGGTCGTCCACGGCGCTTTACAACGCGCCCCCCAGGACACATCGTCTGAGATTTCACCGGAGGGAGGGAGGGAGGAGTGAAAGAATGTGAATATTGAAAACCATCGTTGGACTTTTTGTTAAATTATTTTTAAGAAATGCAGCTCCAGACTGGGCTCCGAAGGATGGTGGTTGATGTATAGATTGGACACTTGTCATTTTTCTTTTGCGTTGAGAGACGGACGCCAACTCAACATCGCTGCTTAGATGCATCTTGACAACTCGGGGGGCTTCTATGGCGATGACATTTTGGGTGACTTGTACAAAGAAAGAATTTTGGAGGATGTATATTGGTTTGAGACAAATTCTGTGTGAAAAACTTTCTTGCTTTACGTTCCTCAGTGATACTGATAGTCCACGTATTTATATAATGCTATTCATGATTGTTGTCAGTTAAAATAGAGAATTCAGTAATTAAGGTTAGATATCACTTAGAAGGAGGTAGCGTACTCGAGCTCGTATGAGGTATTAAGCGTGTGCATATTTGGAATGAAAAAAACAAGTGGCCAAATTGAAATGTACATCTTGTTGTAGTGATAAACATACATTTTGTGCTGTTTAAACACGATTAGAAGTTATCTGATTATGTGAATTATATCATCCTAGATAGATTGATTTTTTAAATAATATGCACACATTAATCAAAGACACCCTTTAGAGATTGAAGGGGGAAAAAAATGTAAATTGTATTAAAAAGCAATTATGTTTACTACTGAAATTATCTGTTTGAAGTTATGTACTGGCAGTTATGTTATGTTTCTTTAGCGTTAGGTTGAGTTTGTTGTTTGGAGTTTTTAAATGATCATACGCTTGGTGCTGTTTCGTTGTCAAACAGTACTACGACGACGACGAGTCGTGGCATGATTTATATCTAGCTTTTTTGTTAGGCATTTACTGCACGCTAGTAAAAAAAGGATGCAGCCATTTTGGATGTTGGCGCTCCCTTTCGTCTTCTAGTCTTCTGGCCATCTTGCTCCTCTTCTATTTTACTGAGACCCCGACTTAGACAATTAAACAAAATATATATTTAAAAAGATGCAAATTGTGGCCAGAGTGTGTGAATAATATTCCTGTGAAAAAGATTAATCCTTAGCTTGTGAACCCCGTAGCCTATCTAGTTTGCATTGCGCTAATGCTCCCTTACGCACTTCCGTAGACGTACATATACATTTGTAGCTTTGCAATGCAGTAAGTGACTTGTGATAGTGTGTAGACTTTTAGAAATTATAGGTGCACGGCTGATTTCAAAGACAAAGGTTTGCATCAAAGCCACCGCACACCTCCATAAACAATTGCACCCATTAGATTCACAGAAGTATATCCCATGACATTATGTAGACATTTAGATAGTATTGGGAGCATTGTATATTATGAAACAAACTGCACTATAAAAAGTACCAGAAAAAATCTGACAGGTTGATGTATGATATTTTTGTTAGATCTTGTGATTTTTCACCAAATATATCTGTGGCATTCCAATGGGATATATAATTATACATAATCCAAAATCATGAACTCATTACTTTGAAATGTTAAATATGTCATTGGTAATATTTTCATCTTTTCAGAACGCGTAAAATGTGACTACTATAATATCTGAGAATGCATATTGCTATTAATAATTCTCAAATTCCCCCCCACGATGTAAATATTTTGAGTCAAATTCATAACTAGGGAAATTAAAGACATCTGGACATATAGGAATTTTGAAGTTAAGATTTTGTCTAATTTCTCGTCAAAATTTGAAAATGGGGATGTTGGCTATCCTTGTACTAAAGAACATGGGAGAAGTGACTTACTTATTAAATCACCTCCGAGTTCAGGCGGAAATGATCAGCGCCCAGGATTTTAAGAAATGGAGGGTCTTGACCTATCTGTGTGCTTATTTACACTTTAAAGCGCAACTGTGAAGCGATTACCCATTAAAATAATGTGGCTAGCTTTGGGGTCAAAGGTCAAATGGTGTTGACCTTTCAAAAGAAGGTCAAATGTCAAGTTGAGTTGACCCGTCGGAATAAGGTCAGAGGTCAAGTGGAATTGACGAATAGAAGGTGAAGATTGCCTGCGAAACTGATGTTGACTGAAGCCCGGTTTCAATTGATGTTGACCTTTGAAAATAGGGTCAAATGATGAACAATGAAAGTGAGGTCAAATAGTATGATCCGCAAACTAGTTGACAGTTAAAACATGGTCAAAGGTCAAGTAATGAACACTTAAGAAAGGTTGCACTGAACCATAACAAGATGTTAAGCTGTTTGGCTTTCATCACCTTTTATTTAATACTAATATCTTTGTGAGTGAAAGTGTTCGGAATGTAAGCATTTTAAAATCAATAAAGTAGGTTACTTTTTGAGGAATATGCAAAACTATTTACTGAAATTGTTGTTCAAAACTACTGCCAAACATTATCAGCAAAATGGATTTCTTTTTCACCTCCACTTTACAAATATATGAATTTCTGGTACAAATTAGTTCATGTAATTTATTCATCATTTTTTTGTTGTTTAATAATTAATGCATAAGTTGCATTTAGAAGTTAAAATTTAGAGCCTATTATGCTGGAACAATCATTGAATGTTTTTGGTTTAGAATACCTTAAATTTATAAGGTGCTGTATAAGAATAAGAATAGGGGTCTTGTCATTCCAATGCAAGAAAAAAATGATAATATTGTTTGGACAAGAGAAATTAATACCTTGCTAATCTTGAGAGTGTAGTTAGGTGTGAGAATTTACGAGATACTGAAATGGTAGTTATGTTTTTTTTATTTGTTTATGTTGTATTTGTATATTAGATATTAACACCACTATTTCTTAAGCTTTTCAATAAGTTTTATTTACTGGTCTATAAAGCCATCTTGATAAAATCATGGACAATTTTGTTTAAACAGCCGTCAGATTTTACTTTTTATTTATTTTAAATTTCTATGAATAGTCGCAGAATGTATAAGATCAAGTGATCTTTCACATTTTATCTTGTTTGCATACGTGAGTCTGACAAAAGCAAGCGTTCGTTTTAAGCAAACATTAGAAAGATTCTAATATTTCTGCGAGTCTTTGTTTGTTATTGGTTTACCCATCACGTTTGATTTTTATTTAAATTGTTGAGTGCTTTTAGCAAAGTAAACCATACTGGTGGCTAATGCAATAAAACAATCATCATTTTTTATTTTGTGTTATTGTACCAAAAAGTTTTGACAAAGTCGAAACAGCTTTTGCTTCTATCATATATTTCTTCTTTGTACTTTGTTCTCTATTGAATTAATTTTTGTTGTAAGTTATATTCATGTGTTGCTTCCAACTTTCTATCATTGAATGAATTTAGTCTGATTCCCTGAAACATGTTTTAAAAAGCCATTTCTGCCATATAAAGTTTAGATGAAAGTGTTGGTTTTACCGGTATGAAAAATATGTTGCAACTCTAAGACATCGTTGAAAACAAATCACTTGTAAGTAATTTGTTTTAATACCGTTAGTGTGCATTTTTATGGTATTCTATCCTTCAAATTATGGCATTGATTTTTGTGTATTTAATCAAATCTTGAAGAGAATACTTCTTGGTGTGTAAATATATTAAAGTTTGTGGAAACGTTGACAATTTTAGGCCACTTTAAATCATTGTTTCATGTTGATTGGATTTCCAATTTCAGAATGGGAAAAAAATGATGTGCACAGTAATTGTTTATTGATATTTAAAACGTTTTAAATGAAATACAATCATAATCAATGGCAATATATATACATACTGCCTGTGAAAAAGATTAATCCTTAGCTTGTGAACCCCGTAGCCTATCTAGTTTGCATTGCGCTAATGCTCCCTTACGCACTTCCGTAGACGTACATATACATTTGTAGCTTTGCAATGCAGTAAGTGACTTGTGATAGTGTGTAGACTTTTAGAAATTATAGGTGCACGGCTGATTTCAAAGACAAAGGTTTGCATCAAAGCCACCGCACACCTCCATAAACAATTGCACCCATTAGATTCACAGAAGTATATCCCATGACATTATGTAGACATTTAGATAGTATTGGGAGCATTGTATATTATGAAACAAACTGCACTATAAAAAGTACCAGAAAAAATCTGACAGGTTGATGTATGATATTTTTGTTAGATCTTGTGATTTTTCACCAAATATATCTGTGGCATTCCAATGGGATATATAATTATACATAATCCAAAATCATGAACTCATTACTTTGAAATGTTAAATATGTCATTGGTAATATTTTCATCTTTTCAGAACGCGTAAAATGTGACTACTATAATATCTGAGAATGCATATTGCTATTAATAATTCTCAAATTCCCCCCCACGATGTAAATATTTTGAGTCAAATTCATAACTAGGGAAATTAAAGACATCTGGACATATAGGAATTTTGAAGTTAAGATTTTGTCTAATTTCTCGTCAAAATTTGAAAATGGGGATGTTGGCTATCCTTGTACTAAAGAACATGGGAGAAGTGACTTACTTATTAAATCACCTCCGAGTTCAGGCGGAAATGATCAGCGCCCAGGATTTTAAGAAATGGAGGGTCTTGACCTATCTGTGTGCTTATTTACACTTTAAAGCGCAACTGTGAAGCGATTACCCATTAAAATAATGTGGCTAGCTTTGGGGTCAAAGGTCAAATGGTGTTGACCTTTCAAAAGAAGGTCAAATGTCAAGTTGAGTTGACCCGTCGGAATAAGGTCAGAGGTCAAGTGGAATTGACGAATAGAAGGTGAAGATTGCCTGCGAAACTGATGTTGACTGAAGCCCGGTTTCAATTGATGTTGACCTTTGAAAATAGGGTCAAATGATGAACAATGAAAGTGAGGTCAAATAGTATGATCCGCAAACTAGTTGACAGTTAAAACATGGTCAAAGGTCAAGTAATGAACACTTAAGAAAGGTTGCACTGAACCATAACAAGATGTTAAGCTGTTTGGCTTTCATCACCTTTTATTTAATACTAATATCTTTGTGAGTGAAAGTGTTCGGAATGTAAGCATTTTAAAATCAATAAAGTAGGTTACTTTTTGAGGAATATGCAAAACTATTTACTGAAATTGTTGTTCAAAACTACTGCCAAACATTATCAGCAAAATGGATTTCTTTTTCACCTCCACTTTACAAATATATGAATTTCTGGTACAAATTAGTTCATGTAATTTATTCATCATTTTTTTGTTGTTTAATAATTAATGCATAAGTTGCATTTAGAAGTTAAAATTTAGAGCCTATTATGCTGGAACAATCATTGAATGTTTTTGGTTTAGAATACCTTAAATTTATAAGGTGCTGTATAAGAATAAGAATAGGGGTCTTGTCATTCCAATGCAAGAAAAAAATGATAATATTGTTTGGACAAGAGAAATTAATACCTTGCTAATCTTGAGAGTGTAGTTAGGTGTGAGAATTTACGAGATACTGAAATGGTAGTTATGTTTTTTTTATTTGTTTATGTTGTATTTGTATATTAGATATTAACACCACTATTTCTTAAGCTTTTCAATAAGTTTTATTTACTGGTCTATAAAGCCATCTTGATAAAATCATGGACAATTTTGTTTAAACAGCCGTCAGATTTTACTTTTTATTTATTTTAAATTTCTATGAATAGTCGCAGAATGTATAAGATCAAGTGATCTTTCACATTTTATCTTGTTTGCATACGTGAGTCTGACAAAAGCAAGCGTTCGTTTTAAGCAAACATTAGAAAGATTCTAATATTTCTGCGAGTCTTTGTTTGTTATTGGTTTACCCATCACGTTTGATTTTTATTTAAATTGTTGAGTGCTTTTAGCAAAGTAAACCATACTGGTGGCTAATGCAATAAAACAATCATCATTTTTTATTTTGTGTTATTGTACCAAAAAGTTTTGACAAAGTCGAAACAGCTTTTGCTTCTATCATATATTTCTTCTTTGTACTTTGTTCTCTATTGAATTAATTTTTGTTGTAAGTTATATTCATGTGTTGCTTCCAACTTTCTATCATTGAATGAATTTAGTCTGATTCCCTGAAACATGTTTTAAAAAGCCATTTCTGCCATATAAAGTTTAGATGAAAGTGTTGGTTTTACCGGTATGAAAAATATGTTGCAACTCTAAGACATCGTTGAAAACAAATCACTTGTAAGTAATTTGTTTTAATACCGTTAGTGTGCATTTTTATGGTATTCTATCCTTCAAATTATGGCATTGATTTTTGTGTATTTAATCAAATCTTGAAGAGAATACTTCTTGGTGTGTAAATATATTAAAGTTTGTGGAAACGTTGACAATTTTAGGCCACTTTAAATCATTGTTTCATGTTGATTGGATTTCCAATTTCAGAATGGGAAAAAAATGATGTGCACAGTAATTGTTTATTGATATTTAAAACGTTTTAAATGAAATACAATCATAATCAATGGCAATATATATACATACTGCCTGATATTGAACATTTTAAATGTAGATAGCTGTTTGAAATCATTATTGCATAATAGTTGAGACAAATATCTAACTATTTTAGAGTAAGTTGACATTCGTGTCTCTTTTTTTTAACATTGAAATCTCGTTCATTAAGAAGAGAATTAAATAGTTGTTTATTCAATTGTTGAGAATTTAAAAAAAAATTACAGTTCATGTGTTCAAATTTACAATTTGTATATTGTTACAAAAGTTGACTTACATAAACCTTGTTTGATTCAATTAAATATTAATAATTATTACAAAAGGTTTATATCTAATTAGTATATATGTAAGGGATTTCTTGTTTTCATTAAAAAGAAAGTTCTTTGTAGTTAATAACCAAACTGTGTTATCGATTACCTAAGTTACTGCCGGTGTGGAAGTGTTGATTGTTTCATTGTTTGAAAATGCTTTTATGGTGATAAATACAATTAATCCCTAATATGTAAATTAGATACCAGTTTTGCTTGTTCTTGTTCTTGTTCTATTGTTCTTTGTTCCACCATAATATAACATTATACTCATCCATTGTACTAAGCATTTAATTCACGAAAGAGCGATACTGTACGTTTGTCATCAATTTTCTTGGGTGTTCTTGAAATATCTGTTTCTCATTGTAAGAAGTTATCTAACGAACTTATTTGTATAATTACGTGAATTGGTATTGAATATATATCATGATGAAGTTATTATCCCTTCTTGCTAACATTTAGTGTAGCATATACACGTAGGCGTGCATTGGTGCATGTGGGGGACGATTAAATGAATACTATATTCTGTTGAATATTAAACAACGTTAATATTTTATTCTGTTATATATTACAGCATGAATATTAGTACTCCGTTACATAACAACATGAATATAATGTTCTGTTATATTTACAGCATGAATATTAGTATTCTGTTACATAACAACATGAATATTATTTTCTGTTAAAACAGGTTAAGTTGTAACTGAAAGTGGAGATATTGGGTTCCAAGTGAGTTTCAAAAATGCAAGAACTTTTGGATAATTGATTCACTTTTTTTTCCCTTGCAAAGGTATGTTGATGCAGTTGAATCAACCTGTAATGTACAGAAGAGAGAAGAGTCTGATTTCTTTAAACGTAATATGCAAACAAAAAATGCAAGAATTTTCGGATAATTTAATCACCTTTTTCTTCTTGCATTAGTTATACTAATGCAGTTGAAAGAAGGGTCTGATTTCTGTGTGGCAAAAATGCAGGAAATTCCTTGGATAATTATTATTATTCTTTCTTTTTTTCTTGCACAGGTGTATTGAAGGGAGAATACAGTGTTGTAAAGTACTTGTGAATTAAATAGCAACTCTTGTATTTTTCTCACTATTGATGATATGTCAGGTTACATCGTACTGTAGTGAGTTTTTAGAAGGTGTTCACAAAGTGTGATATATTTGTGTTCATTTTTTATATAAATGTGTATAACCAGCTTGCCAGGTGAATTAGATAATTATCTTTCAATAAAAAAAAACGCTTTATTTCCTCTTTTTGGGGTTATTTTATTCGCTAGTCTTATCATTTTCCGAAAGCATAGCGCTTTCACGTTTTTAGAAATCTTACTAGTGCCAATATAGTTTCTGTACATAGTGCCATCCTTTGTGTTTTCCTAAGCAGCGTAAATATATTATGTACAAAGCTCTTATCTCGCAATCACTCAGTGTCTATTGTAGATTGAATAGGCAACTTCAAGACAACAACAAAAAGCGAAACAAGATAATTCTCAACAAATGTATTTTTTCCGATGCTGCTGTGTCATTTTTACTTGCAATCTAACTAGCCGTACCCATAGCATGTTTAGGACATTGTATATTTAGTGTTTTTTACTGCTAAGCTAAAGAGATTTTAAAGACAATAAGCAGTGTTTGTTTAGAATCCCCTATTCCACGCTGGTTTGTACATTGTTTGTATATTGTGGAATCGAAAGGGCGCGATGGCTGCTTATGGTCTTTAACGTGTCATTTTATCAACCGTTTTTTTGTTTGTCTTTGTTGAAATTCTAAAAAACAAACAAAAAATCTTTTTATTTCCAATCGCCTGTTATATGTGTCAAAAACAATATTTCAATTAAAAATAGTTGTCGATTGTTGAAAAAAAAAATGCCTTTATTTATTGTATTATTAATTCTTTGAATACGTGTAATAAATGTTATTTCTGTGTATGTGGATGTGTGAGCGTGTTTTTTGTGTGTGCGCTTTATTTTTCTTCTGTATGCACATCCGTGACCCATATGTTTATTTTTCTGTTTGTGTGTGTGTAAAAACAAAAAAGTGTGCTTGGGTGCTTGTATGTTTTCTTGGAATGTGCATATGTGATAGTACATGTATCTTTAGCTAACAACATTGCTAGATAAATATAATTAAATTATGAATAATATAATTAAAACTAATGTAATACAATAGTACAAAATAATGTACTTCAAATACTGAAAGCAGTAAAAAAAAAAATTAAAAAGTATCAGTTTTGTATAATTATTGAAGCAGAACAAATGAATTTGGTATTTTGTTGATATAAAATGACAATGTAAGTTGATGACTGCAAAATATATATTAGTTTGTGTATCTGTGTGTGCAATTAGTCATGAAACTTTTCTATGGCCAACCATAGATGGCAGCAGTGAATATAGGCAACGGGCGACCATTGAACTTCATGTAAATTTGAGAAGAAAAGTAATTTAAAGTCATATTCTAAATGTTCACAATGCAACAAATACATAGCCTACTATATTGCAGGTGATTGTTGCATGATAGTTGTGGTGGTGGTGGTGGTGATGGTGGTGATGGTGGTAATGGCAGTGCGGGTAATGTTTCTGTTTACGGTAAGGGTTGGGGATAGTGGTTGTGGTGGTGGTGTTAATGGGTGATAATGGAGGCGATGGTTTTGGTATAATGGTGGTATTGATATTGTGGGATGGTGGTGGTGATGGTTGTGGTGGTGGTGGTTGTGGCGGTGGAGATGTTGGTGGTGATGATGGTGGTGGGGATGGTGGTGGTTGTGGTGGTGATGGTAGTGGTGGTGGTGGTGGAGATGGTGGTGGTGGTGGTTGTAGTGGTGGTGGTGGTGGGGATGTTTGTTGTGGTGGTGAAGGTGGTTGTGGTGGTGATGTTGGTGGTGGTGGTGGTGGTGGTGGTGGGGATGGTGGTGGTGGTTGTGTTGGTAATGAAGGTGGTGGTAGCGGTGTTGGTAATGGAGTAGATGGTGCTAGAGGTAATTCCCACGCAAGTATTATGTTTGTTAACTGGTAAAGCACAAGTTTACACCCATGTTTACTTTAATAAGAAAGACAATAACCGTTATTTTATATGTACATTACATAATGTATTGGTTTATATGTACATCAATGCATTCCAGCAGGGTCACCCATTCAACAATGAAATTTGGTATCTCACACGGATAATAATAATGACAGGTACATGATCAATATCTCAAAGAGATCTAAATTAAGTAACATTGTCCCATACCTTGTTGTATTCGTATTACCAATAGAAGCACACTGTTAAAACGCTGTGTAAAAATGGTTGTTAAATCTTTTCATACAACTTTAGGTGCAGCATGAAAGTTGTATGAAGAAGGGTTGCGTGAAGCGGCCATTGTTCAAGCGTTGATGAAACGTGTTAAATCACGTGATAGTTTCGACCGCAAAATCACCGCGTCAAAACCTCTTTTGTCCCTTCGCAAACCAAGCGAACCGAGATAGCGCAGTCGATAGAGTGTGAGACTTATAACCCAAAGACCCCCGGTTAGAATCCTACCCTTGCCGCTTTTACATCTTGTTTTGTATTTGCTATTTCAACAACGGGATTGTTGAAATGTATTCTAAACAACAGTTGTAGAACAAATTAAACAACAGTTGTGTAAACTTTAAACAACTGGGGTTGTTGAATGTTTTCAACAACAGTTGGATGGTTCATATGTCAAACAGCGGTTGTTGAAAAATTTCAACAAGTTGTTGAATTTGTTTACACAGCGTTTTAACAGTGCATTGAACAGGTTTAATTTTTTCGAAATTCCCTTTATTTAAAAGGGTATTTAGTCTATTTACGATTGAAGTGATTCGCTGCCTATGCGCAACTGTGCTGCCATGGAGACAAAACTACTGATCTGTAAACGTTCGCTGGTTCCTAATTTACAGATCTTTAACAACGTGTCCTATGAAATTTAAATGCGTATCAGCAATATACTAACCCACCCTCGGCAGAGCCAAACAGTTTGTTACCCCTGGCAAAAAAGGTAGTATACCAAAGTAAATGAAATGAATGAAATGAAATGGATTTATTGTCAATAATAATCAGTTCGATATTTACAATTTACAATAGTCATAGTACAGATTAATGACACATCTTGAAATTAACAATACAATAGAAAGAATTGACAAAAGGTGCTAACAAAATAGCACAGTGCTAATCGAGGTTAGTCCCGAAGATTATATATTACACAAACAAAATACATTTCAGCCGAACTAACTTATTTACACTATATACATCAATTGAATTTGTATCAATTAAAAAAGATATATAATATATATATATACATAAGCGAAAAGTGATCTAATACATACAGCTTTGGTTTCTTCCAATATTCAAATAATTGCAAAGAATAATCATAAATGATTGAGAAGGAAGAATATAATGTTAATAATAATAATAATAAATAGGTAGATAAATACATTAATGTATATTTATTTAAATATACTCGCTACAAATATACTGTTTTAGTGCTTGGCAAAAGCTTTTCCGTCTATTATACGGTAGTTGGTTCCACAAATGTGGTCCTGAATATGATATACTGTAGATTGTTTTCCAACGTTTGTTTTCAATTTTGATAACGCTTATATTACATTTATTTTTATTCCTCCGAGCTCTGTCATGTCTGTAGGCTAGATGGGATAAATTATACTTGAAAACGTGACGGCATTTCGACCCCCCCCCCCCAACTCAGTATTATTTAGGGTACGCGTATGCTCGTTCCCTCCCGTTGAAATCACCCCCCCCCCCCCTATCTCAGGACTGCCAACATTTCTGAACCCCCCTTTTGCTTTTACTGCCTTGGAGACCCCCCTATAAATCCGGAACACTGCTCAATGTACCCCCCCCCCCCCCCCCCCCCTATTTCAGGTGAGCTAGCAGGAATTTCAGGAATTTGATCCCGGGATTTGATCAATTTTCTATGATTTTCAAATAATGTAAACAAAGATATTTTATAACCCCTTTTTTAATTTCTCAGGAGTCCAAAGAGAGAGAGAGAGAAAAAAAAACACCCCCTTTTTCAAAAAAATCTCCGGGTGAAAAGTCAAATACACCCCCTTTTTTACAATTCTCGGGCCGGACTTATACGACTAGAAGTGACATGAATTCTGTACTTATTAGTAAAAGTACGCGACAATTCCAGCATTTCCTTCCCCTTTAAAGGGATCGCGTCGTCAAAGGGCACAGGCACAGGCACAGGCACAGGGCATCGCCATGTATTTAGAACAAGGCGGAATCGTACGAGAGCGCATCGCTCGCGCAGGGTTCGCGCAACTCTCTAGGCTAGCATAATATTGACCAATCAGAATGCAGGGATTCTTCTACCCATTGTATAATCTAGCATAATGTGAGCTTCGGTGCGCGCGGCGTCCGTATAAAATGGACAAAATGGCGCCTCCCTATTAAAGTGATGCCTGTAAAGTGTCAGATATTGCACAAAATGACATTTGAGACTTCAATCCTATATCAATATCATTGTAAAATACAATTGAAAGATTTGTGAAAGTTTGAAAGAAAACGAACACTGTTTACCTAGTGAAAAAAACGAATATTTAGTTCATATTTTATCACCGAATACTGATGGTCTGCCATACTTTTGTCGCAGTAATGAATGATCCGTTTGAGATATTCGCACCCGTGTATTTTTACACACGTAGTACATAATTCATGGAATTTGAACTCGCTCGGCTCAAAGTTCAATCTCCGGAATGTTCTCACGGGTGCTGCATGCGGACGTTCTCAGCTAAGACAATTGTACTTTTTTTCAATTGCGTTGATTAACGCTTTAGAAATAATGATTTTCAATGATAATTATCTTCATACTAAAGGGACATTTGAAAAAAATCAAACCCTATTTTATTCTTCTCTTACCATAAGCTAAACAACACGGTAGAAGAGAAACGAGGAAGCTCCAAGTAATTTTCGTGGATTTGGACACTTTACAGGTATGACTTTAAGAATTCGTAAAGTGCCATATGCATGCCCACGCTAGTCGGCCTTTAAGATTTAGCAGAAGGAGTGAAAGATCCGTTCACTTGGAGCGTCGCGATTTGTAGCCCACGTAGTGCATTGCGACATGCGTACCATCAAGCAGTTCTACCGTAGGAGTGCTTTCCCCGTGTCTGTACAAGGCAACTCGTCCATCGGCGTAAGTCACCCGAAATCGGGAAAATACGAGTGGGTCCAAGAACTCTCCGTAAACTGTTTCCTGGTTGTTACCATCGGTATAACTTCGGATCACGCACAGCGAATCGCCCATACCTCCAATAGCTGAAATATTAAAGAAGATGAGCACATAAATATTGTGTTATTAATCAACATGGTAATAATAACCGGGTAATAACCAGTTTATTGGAAGCAACGGAATGAAGAAAATACTGCTGAAACTGCCTATCATACTAAACAAATCGCCAGAGCACCCCCCCCCCCCCCCCCCCGCCCTACTCCGGGGTCGGAGGGACCGCATGCGTGTTCCCTAAATCTCCGGTAAAGGGGTACTTTTCGCGCAACAAAGTCCGGCCAAAGAATTGTAAAAAAAAAAATTAAAGGGGTTGTATTTGACTTTTCACCCGGAGATTTCTTTAAAAAAGAGGGTGGTCTTTTTTTCTCTCTCTCTCTTTGGACTCCTGAGAAATTTAAAAAGGGGGTTATAAAATATCTTTGTTTACATTATTTGAAAATCATAGGAAAATTGATGAAATCCCGGGATCAAATTCCTGAAATTCCTGCTAGCTCACCTGAGATAGGGATCGAAGTTCATTGAGCAGTGTTCCGGATTTAGGGGTCTCCAAGGCAGGAAAATTGCCTGCGAAAAGCCCGCGAAAGGGGTGTTCAGAAATATTGGCAGTCCTGAGATAGGGGGTGCTTTCAAAGGGAAGGAACGAGCATATTATGCGTACCCTAAATAATACTGAGTGGAGGGGGGGGGGGGGGGCGGGCCAGAGCAATAAAAGGAGAGTCTGTAAGAGAATATCTTTCGATACAAGCAGGACCTTCGTCAGGGCAAAATGGATTAGTCATCAAATCAGCAATTATTGTACTCGAGGCACCTATCCCTAATTTGATTCCTTACTGGGAAAACCAAAGATATGCCAATGTGTAGAAACATCCTACCGACAGTATGCATTTGATAGCTCAATTGTTTTAACAAAATTAGTACACTTACATAACAGTATAATTATCATACCAACTGTCAATGATATCATGGTAACTTTCACTAAGAAATGAGGAGCGATTCATTTAATGCTAAATGACAGTAGTGGGAAACGCCCCACATACAAACAAAAATTAAATGTACGCTCTTATTACCAACCATGTTAAATAATATAATTTTACTAATATGGGATTATAACAACTTTACCAGGAAACCGCCTTATACTAATTGATATATTTGCAAAATTATAAAACTGATTTGTTGCAAATTGATATCGCCAACGCGGAATCACGCATACGCTGTGTGCAAAATACCACATGGTCCCCATGTGGAGTCCAGTATGCGGGCTTGTCGATATCTCCAGCCCAGCGCTAGCGGCGCGGACAGGTGCAAACGGGCGGTGGCTTTATAAATTTCACGGGCGGCCATTGGATTTCTTCCGATATTTCTGCATTTAACGATGCTGGGCCATTCTTGGTCACGTGTGTGACCCAAAACATGACAAATTTTGAAATGGGATGCTTATATTTCAGTAAGTATGAGACTATAATGATTTTTACTTCATATGTGACTTGAATATGTTGTAGTCTTTCAAACTTAACACAAAAGATTTTATAAGGATTATGTAACTCAATGGCAGAGGTCAAATGGCATGGGTCACGTGTGTGACTTCGCACGGAGCGCTTTTTTCATAACTAAATTTCATTTGGAAAATTCTTTAAAATATGAATAGCTATAATGTTCATCTTATTACCAGAGAAGTACTATACATTTGTAAGTACAACAATAGCAATGAATGAGAATTATATCAAACCGTTGTTTTTTATAGTACTTAATTATGTGGCAACGTCTGGTCACGTGTGTGACATTTTGGGGTGGTCACGTGTGTGACATGTACAATATGAATGGAAAAATGGGAATTTTATAATATCGGGTTTAGAAAAGAATGAAAGGTTGAATTTTTTACAAAGTTGGTATCAACCTGTACAGGAAAGTGAGAAGAATGAGCTGGCTAATTATCCTTTTGATATCTTGGATTATTTTCTGAATTATGATTATTAGAAAAATATTGAAGTATGTAAATTTATGCAAATGAGTAAAAAAAGTTTCATTTTAAACTTCAAATCATGTATTTCATGAAACTTTACACATGGATCATTCCAAAAATGGAACAAAACTACAGAAAAATAAAACTTCAATTTTTCCGAAAAAGTTTCACTTTTCAAAGAATGGCCCTGCTTAGGTTCGGATTTTACCACACAAGCCCTTTTTAAATACTTATTCAACAATATTGCACAATTAGTTTGGCCAATATAGATGTTTTCGGTAACTTTCCCAAAACTGTTATTTAGCTTTCAAAATGTAAACAATAATTAATTACTTATTACATAGACGACATTGTCATGGGGGGCCCTGTATGGCAGACAGAGCGATCATAGCAGTTCTGTCAACCTTCACAGAAAAGTCAATATCGATGACGTCAACGTCGATGCGGGGGAGGCCCCAATGGTAGTTCTGGTAGGCAAACGTCTCGAGCTCGACATCGGAATGGAAGTGCAGTTGACTTTGAAGGTGGGAGAATAATTAGATGCAAGGAAGTGAGTCTGAAAACAGCGGTTTAATAATATATAGACATGATATCATGATCAAAACACTAACAAAATGAAAAAAAAAACGTATACTAAGAAACGTAGGCCTAAACATCATACTGTATCAAGTTGGTTGGTTAGTCGGTCGGTCGGTCGGTCGGTCGGTCGGTCGGTCGGTCGGGTCGGTCGGTCGGTCGGTCGATCGGTTAATAGGTTGGTTTGTCAGTCGGTCGCACAGTTAAGCCCGGCGCAGACAGAGCCGACTCGACCCGATCCGACTGGTTTTCAACCTGATTAACTCAGTGTGTGTTGCCTCAGGACTCCGGTTTTGCCAGTCAAGAGCCAGTCGGAGGTCATTCGAGGCCGATTCAACATGTTGAATCGGCTCCAACTGAGCGAAACTGACTATAGCCTGACTGAAAACCAGTCGGATCGGGTCGAGTCGGCTCTGTCTGCGCCGGGCTTTAATCTGTTGTTTGGGTGGGTTGGTCGTTCGGTTTGGAATGCCTGATTAACACAATATGCGCTGCCTCAGGACTCCGGTTTTTTCCATTCAAGTGCCAGTCGGAGGTCATTCGAGGCCGATTCAGCATGTTGGATCGGCTCCGACTGAGCTAAACTGACTCTAGCCTGACTGAAAACCAGTCGGATCGGGTCGAGTCGGCTCTGTCTGCGCCGGGCTTTAGTTGGTCGGTCGGTCGGTCGGTCGGTCGGTCTATTGGTTGTTTCGTTGGTTCAAATTTTAACGATAATACATGTATTTTATTTTTCACAAACAACGACTTCATTATATAAGACAGGTAATATTATATTAGACTTACCTGTTTTGTTGATGCAAGACAAACCTTCAAGTGTTTCACGGCAGATTCTATCATTCTCACAGGGGTTCGAATAACAAGCTGAAAAAAGATTGAAAAATCAATGTGATATAAATCGTGTTGATTTTTCCTCTGAGATGGCAGGCATTCACTTCGACAAATTGGGGGTCCGAACCCAAAACGTAACGAGCCCGACATCACCGCAGTAACGGACCAAACCGAAACCGACAGCATATAGACACCCCGGGGGGGGGGGGGGGGGGGTTACTCCCAATATGATTGGCTACGCACCCGCGTCCAAAAAAAAAGCGTCGAGAGGGTATCAATTTCAGCTATACGGCGTCGTCGACGTATTCCTTTAAAAAGAGTTGGTTTTTCAGCACTCATTAGAAAAAAACCCATAAAAAGGGTACTTTTTCAGGTGCACAAGTTTTTGACGATTTCAGAGGTTGATGGACACGGGTGGGTAGCACTTTTGTATGAGAGTGACCCCCTGGGGATAGACACCACCCCGAATTCAGTGTGTCGATTTGGGGTTGGTTTGGTGTCGATTTAGGTGCGATTTTTTTTTTTTTAGTTCGGTATGGTTGTGTGTCTCAATGCCGAATGTACACTGAATTCGGGCGCGGAATTCAGACACACTGCAAAAACGAGGGTGTTAAATTGGTTTTGAACATTATTTACACTATTTTTTCACTTTAATTACATTTTAAAGAAACGTTCATAAAATACCAAAGGGATTAGGAATGCATACAACAGATTTTAAGTCTTGAATTTAAAGAAAACATTAATTTCATGAATAATTGCGTGGATTTTTGCCATAAAAAAGGTATGGGTTTTATAAACACGTTTTCAATGCATAGTGGAACATTTTAAGATTTTTTTCTGTAAGTAGTGCTTATATCATAGAAATGTGTTTCCATTCTTTGTGGGGCTTGTTTATAAGTAAATTAGTTCTTGATTAGAGTTACCAAGTGACAGTCAATTGCTCTTATAAAAGAAGTAAGACCATGTGAAGATGGCCTCTATCCGTGTACACTGCTAAAGCACAAGCAGTCAGCATCCAAATATTAGTTCCTTCTCGAACAGAGTTTAATGCCACTTGGCACCTCTCACCAATAATCAAAGTGCTTATATATATATACAAGTCACACTAGGAACTAGAGAGACCTTTGTATAGTATGATCACAACTTACATGAAAAAAATTCAACAAATTCTGCACTTTGTATTAAACAATGTATGTAAAACCCATGCCTTTAATGTACATGTAAGATGTTTTTAATCAAATTGAAGCAGAAAATATGTGGTAGCTGGTATCACTAACATAATTGACTATACCTCTTTTGGTATGTCATTAACAAATCTTTCTTTAAGATATCATCAAATGGACAAAATAGCGTAAAACTTCGAAAAAAATGATCAAAAAGTGCTTGGTCTAATAATTATTTCCAAGGCTGTATATTGGTCTACTCCAGGCTGGTGTGAACCAACGTAGATACCAGTGGTGTCAATTTAACACCCTCGTTTTACAGTGCAGACACAAAACAAAAACTTGCAGTCGGCCAACACCAAATCTATATACAACACCCCAAACGACCCTCACGAGTTTGTCGGTTTGGTGTCGGCCTGAGTTCAGTTTGGCGGCGTGACTGAGGAATTGCAACTTTCTTTTTACAGGTTTATATATGTCTGATAACTTCTTGGGAAGAACAGCGAAGATATATTCGAAACGTCAAGTAAAACAAAACAAAATGAAAATAGTCTTAGAAATCTTATTTTATGCTATCTTATTATTATTATAGTAATTATCTTACCTTATGTCATATGAAAGGCCTCGTTGCAGAAAGAGTTATGATCGATTATAAAGTTGCAACTTATTGCCAGTCAGAAAATAATTTTGCAGACTCGAACCAATCAGATTTGCGCATTTTGTCACATGTTCTAAATTGCAATTAATCGCAACTTTACTTGCCACTCTTTGTGCAACACATCCCATAAACTTATCTTAAATGTTCCTATTAATTATCATAACTATCTGCTCACCTGGGAAAGCGCAAACAATCTGCTGGACAGTTGACAGTTTTCCCGTTGTTTCCATGGTAACAAAAGGTGATTGGCCAAGTACTGTGACCTTGGGAACTAGCTGGACGGTTCTTCCGTAGGCAGAAATCGAACGACATAGGTCTACGTCTGGACGTACGAATTCTCCCGATTCACCTAGCCTGCCAATAATTATTAAATTATGATAATACATCATGATGCGCGTGATATGATTCTTAAAATAATAATAATAACAATGTTGGCGATATATATAGCGCCTAATATGATTTTAATGATATGAATACATTTGAGTAATCAACACGTTTATCATCAGCAGCAATATTTTAGTACTATGATAATTAAATTATAATTATATGAAATGAAAATATCACGAAATGCCTAAAAATTTATAGAGCATTCCTATATCATCACGTGTATTAACATTATAATTGTGTTTCTTATGTATGAACAAAATAATATTGTGTGTCGGATACTTCGTGCCCAAAAAATCCCAACTTAAAAATTCATAAAATTGGATTTTCATAAACAAAATAAATGGCAAAAAGAAATATTGTCATTAAAAGGATCTACAGTAGTAAGTACGGTTGAAACAAATTGCATTTTTGTCATACCGTATGTTATGTCCACTGAGTATAATGTGTGAAAATGTCACGCTACATAGATGTTATATGGCCGAGTAATGAGCAAAAATGCAAAGTGATATTCGCTAACTCATTGCACTGGCTTTGTACACAGTTATAACTTCCCAGAACACTTCAATCTTATTAACGAAAGGAAAATTCGAAAAACCAAAATCAGTCCCGTGCTTCTAATACGAATACAACAAGTTATGAGAGAACCACTAGACTTTTAAGAAAGTTTTTCAGATTTGGACAATGTCACTGGATCCCTTATAAAACATCAGAAACAGTTCCGCAATTCAAGTTGGAGTGTCCACATCTTTCTTGTCCCTATATTTCAAATTTGGTATCATTTGAAAAGCCTGTTTATTCCTCTTTATATTGATATCCCATTTGTAATGGTTATGTAATTATGGAATGTGCATTACACCTAAATATTGGGCCTAGTCAGGATCATTGCAAAATGCTTTGTTAATGTGTGATCATTCAAAACACATGTAAATCTCCAAACAAATGAAGAAGAACTCACATTGACACCCATAGACAATAACGTTGCATTTTGCGACATTTCTCTTTAGACACGGCTTCATATTCAGGTCTACTGCACATTCCATAATTACATAACCATTACAAATGAAGCATTGACAAAAAGGGGAATAAACCGGCTTGTCAATCATATCAAAGTCGAGTAGGATAATTTCATAACAAAATAGATATCAACGCTCAAACTTGAATTGCGGAACTTTTTGTGAGGGGTTTATACTTTATATAGGGCAATCGCCAGAATCATAGTGCGCCCTTAAATCCTTATTTGAAACGTACATTCCTCCATAAGAATAAAAACAAGTAAACACAATTTTTCAAAAGCTATGTGCAAAATATTGCTAGGCCTATTATTTTAAAAATGAGACTGAAACATTTTTATTACGTGAATAAAAACTTGCCATGTAATAATTTTTCTTTCGCAACCGTAATTTTGGCAATATACGTTTAAGTAATAAGCAAGTTTCTCAAGATAGTATTGGCAATTACACACGATAACGGTATACATTTTTTCTTTCCTTTTCCCCCCTCAGTCACAAAATGCATTTATGAATCAAGGGGAGTGTTTCACAAAGATTCTAAGTTGAACTCAACTGTAAGTTGGACTTAAAAAGTATGGAAAGCCACTAGTTTCTTTGAAAAATTGTTGTGAAAGTCCTGTTTCAAAGGCATAAAAGGTTGAATCAAATCAGTAATATTTTCTATTATCAAGGAGATTTTATGTTCTTGATGCAACATTTATGAAAAGTCTAAATTTCTTGTTTTTTGCTTTTGAATATATTGTATTCCAAGGCTAAAAATGGCTTTCCATAATAGTTAGGTCCAACTTAGAGTTAAGTTCAACTTAGGATCTTTGTGAAACACCCACAAGGTGTCGACTTACCAGTTGCCATAGGCAGCAAGACATACGCATATACCATCAGCGATGATATGGTTATCGTCGATTCCTGCAGAGGAAACAATCAAACAAAAACAAAAAGGATAATTGACTGATAATAATAGTCTAAAAAGAAGTATAGTGGCAGTAGAAAGAGAAGTAGATAATATTATTAGCATGCCATTGTTAATTCGAATATGAAGCATTATAGCATACTACTAACAAATAACAATTATATTGAAATGAACTATATAACCGAAAATAGTTTAATATGCACGATGCAAATTGCTTACCATCATATTGTGCGTGGTGGTGGCTGATAAAGTCCTGACTGGTTCAAATGGAAATCGACGGATAATAAATTTCATAAATAATCTGAAAATATCAGCTTAGATCGTATGTACTATAGTTATCACTCGCTGACAGATTGTCAATTATGTGGCACTGGCTTGATTAGATGGTACTGCTTTATACGAGAAAAATGTTGAGCGTTAGTGTACTTTACAAGAATATTACTATTAATAATTGAAAAAACGGAGGGGTACGCACAGTAGATCTGTAAAAGGAAAGGGGTGCAATGAACCCCCATGTATTATAACTTCTTTTGGTATGTGGTCCTCCTTTTGACCAAAAAATCGATTAGTTAGTTAATAAGTTAATTCATTAATGTAACTATATGAATATATCATTAAATCGATACATGATATATATATATATATATATAATATATTAATTTCATACATAAATATCGAAATAAAAAATAAATTAATAAACAAATAAATAAACAAATAAATAAATAAATAGGAACAATAATTAAACAAAAATGACACATTGCCTCCTTGACTTTACCGCAGCCCTCAGGCCTCCCCCCCCCCCCACCCCCCCCCCCCCCCCCCCAACCGACTAGCTCGCCCTTAGTGCTCAGAGAAGCAATA
The DNA here is from genome assembly GCA_037951105.1 of Echinarachnius parma. Classification (NCBI taxonomy): domain Eukaryota; kingdom Metazoa; phylum Echinodermata; class Echinoidea; order Clypeasteroida; family Echinarachniidae; genus Echinarachnius; species Echinarachnius parma. Next base: position 138,771 of record JBAMJV010005218.1, read on the forward strand.
TTCCTTCGTGACCAACAAAAACGGCTATAATATACGTAGGCATTCCCCTCGTCACGGACGCATCAAAGTTTTATACCCTTAAACATGTTAAACGTGACATAATTATGATCTTTACCCAGATGAAAATGTGCCATCTCTAGCGTAAGTGCCTAGTAACCAGGCCCGTCGGAGCCGCTATAAGGGGAGGGCCAACATCGAAAAAGTGGCTTCCTTAAGGACTTAGGTTGCCAGATCTCCACAACAAGTTTAAACTAATTTTATTTGCAAGTATTTTTAGTGAGACAAATTAATTCGGAGGTCTACCTCAACAATTTTGTTGCGCAACACCTTCAAATCCAAGATGGCGTCCAAAAAAGTAGTCGTTTTGACTTGCTATAGATTATTGGCAATATTTCACAAACAACACCTGGAATAGGCATGATTTTGCAGTCATATTAAAGACAATCAAATTTCCTATAATCTGATACCAAACACAATGGGTTTCAGAATATGTAACACGGTCATTTTTAGCCCAAACTCAAATTTTAGGCATTTTTTCCCAAAAATATGAAATTATTGATTTACATAATTCGGCATAATTATATCAATAATTGCATTAGCAGTTGAATTAATACTTTTCGAAAACTGTCCAATTATATTAACAATACTCTCTAAAAATGTCAAGTGTATATTGTATCTGAACAAAAAGTTATAGTTCTTGGAACTCAGCATTTGATATCGACAAATACAGCCAATTTGTACGATTTCGAACACTATACAGGGTGCCCCAATAAATCTAATTCTTGTTACGGACTTTATTCAAGAATTTCTCCTAAATAATGACATATTTTTGATTACCATTTTTAAGCAAAACCTTCAGTTTTCTTCTTTTATGTCATTAAATATGCCGCCATCGGTTTGCAATAGTACACGAAAATAGTGTATCGGTAATTTCACTGCAATAATAAATCCATCATGCAAAGTGCATAGTGCAATATTCGAATGGGAGGCGCTCGTCATTTACAGTTGGATCGACCATATCTTGATAATTATGTTTTTAACCATGATTATTATTCGGAACACCACAGTTAGCTAGACTTTTTCAGGGTTCAGAAAACACTTTGAATAGGCTATTAGGTTTATCTTAGGGTAACTTTTTGTACCACCATGTACATTTGTAACCGCTAGTAACAACAACAATAGAAATATAATAAATCACATATTTGGCTACTACAAGCCGCATTATGCACACTAATTTTCGCGTGAACATGGAGGAAAACAAAATCACATGTAAACTACCACCCTATAGCTGCTATTTTTAAGTTTTTAAAAGTAAATATTTGTTGATTTGGTATATCTTTGTTCATAATCGGCTGTTGTTACCATGGTTACACGAGTACAGTGTAGTGCAACAAAATAAACATTCGGCTTGCCTGAGGCTTTTCGGTGTTGTGCATATTAGTTTAGCAATTGAGATTGTTTTGTTTTAATACTGAGTCAGACAAATTGTATAGACCTTTATGGTCTCCAGGTACATGTAATAAGATATGAGGGGCATGAATGGTGCGTTCCTCGCGATCAAGATGGTGTTCGAAGCTAGATACGCTCTGCACATATTACATATTACAGTATGTCCGGAATATTGTGTACTTCAGTCCTTCAGTAAGACACTTATTAAAGATAATGAGCATGATCTTGATACTGTTTTAAACAAATCATGGACACCCAGTATGATTCGAATTCGCAATATGCATGGCATGCGCGTCAGTATGCAGCTGACTGGAATGCTTCATGTGGAGTGGAATTAAGTTCATTTTTAGCGTTTGATTTATGATAAATGCAGTTAAACAAATACAGGACAGACACAACATCTACGCGGACTATACATAATGATGGTGAAATATTCATCATATTACAAGAAATTGTGTTTCTTTTTGTATTTGTTCGTAGCTGGAACTGAAGGTGTCCCGAGATTGACGCAATCATTTGGTATACAAATCCTCTATTAAGATTACCATTTTTGAGACACCCTGTATAGCATGAGAAATCATGCAAAAACTACCCATTTTGTGGATAGCTAATGCTGACTTCAAAGTACTATAACTTGTTGTTCAGATACGGTATACACTTGACATTTTCAGGTGTATTGTCGATATCATTGGCCAGTTTTTTGAAAAGTATTAGACTTGACTGCTCTATTACAATTATCGATTTATATGTAATCTATGTAAATCAATAATTTCATATTTTGGGGGGAAAATTCATAAAATTTGAGTTTGGGGCTAAAAATGACCTTGATACATATCCTGAACCTCACGGTGTTTGGTATCAGGTTATAGGAAATATAATTGTCTTTAATATGATTCCAGAATAATCTTGATATAAGGTGTCGTTTAGGAAATCTCGCCAATTCTCTATAGCAATACAAAACGGCTGCCTTTTTGGACGCCATCTTGGATTTGGAGGTGTTCGCAACAAAAATGTTGAGGTAGACCTCTGAATTATGTTGCCTTATTAAAAATACTTGCAATTAGAATCGGTTTAAAACTTGTTGTGGAGATCTGGCAACACTAAAGTCACTTTTTTCGACATTGGCCCTCCCCTTACTACGGTTGGTACGGAATTGACCGTACCACTTTTCAGCCCCCCAAAAAAAAAGAAAAAAAAGAAGAGAGAGGTGGAGAGGGAGAAGAAAAGAGAAGATAAAAGAAGAGAGAAGGTGGGAGGATGATAAAATGTCATGTAGGCTGATCGTAGGCTTATCACCAGCTTAATGGACTAACTGGAAGAACACCGCAACATCGAAGTGAATTTGCCTTTTTATGCCTCCTCAACGAAGTAGCCGGAGGCATTATGTTTTCGGGTTGGTCCGTCCGTGCGTACGTCCGTTCTCGTGATCGCGTTATCTCAGAAACAGATTGACGGATTCTCACCAAACTTGGTTCATGTATGTATATTGGGGTGCCAATGAACTGATTAAATTGTGGGGTCATGAGGTCAAAGGTCAAAGGTCACAGGCCCCCACTGAAACCGTACCACTTTTAAATTCCTTCCGACCTGCTATACCGTCCATGCGCAGTGGCGTAGCGTGGTCGGACTAATTGGGGAGCACGCGATTACTGGGGGGCACACCTTATGTATTTTCTGTATTTTGTCCAAAATGTCCCCTTTTTTGTATTTAATTCAATTCAATTCAATTCAAAACTTTATTTCAGACACAAATGCACACGGAAGAGGTCCATAGATAGGTTACATGACATGGATATATAGGAAAGAGTTTACAAACATGAGTATAATAAAAACATATCTTATAAAACAAAGTATAACAAGCTAAACTGCACTATGTATATAACTACAATCTAAACTATAACAAACACTATATTCTAACTTATAACTGTACGATTAACATAATTATAACAATCTACGGTGTAGCATTAATAACCACATGCATGTATAAGGTTAAAGTACTAGAACTCTGACGTGCCATAACACTATATGAGTTGACTATTTCAACTCATCAAAGCAATATACTAATATTTACTATAATAACTAGCAATAAGAATGTACTATACTGCACAAAAGTCTATGGTACAGGCACAAAGTTATCAATTTCCATGTGCCAGCAGGCTACCAAGCCAAAATTTCCAAAGGCCTGATGTGTAGGCTACCTATATCAGGCAACTAAATTATATGAGGGATTCACTCAAACATTTATAATACCATTCTCAGAGATATCCACTATATGAATGAACTTGAACATGAGATTCCTTAATACAGCCTGACAGGCTGTGACATTTATCTCGGCAAACATTATATTTTGACTAGCACTAAAGCATCTTGGTACCCTTAAAAGCATTATCATGGCATCATTATAGGCTACAGTAAGCCTGTACTATACAATGTTTCAATTTAAGCATTATGTTTGTTTGCATAGTTCCACGGTAATGACAAACAACACTGGTGCTCACGGCCATAGTATACAGTTTTGGTAAAACTGAATGTTATTTATTTATTTCTTTATTTATAGAGGTATCCACATATAGTCCATGGCCAGCCAACTGGCTAAGTTGCAGCACCAAATACGATGAAAAAACTCACCCAAATTTTTTTTTCTCTCGAAGCGCCCTCGTATTATGATGGCGTTACTATATATTTTCGATTTGAATTTTATAATCACTGTTAATCAAGTAGGCCTACCCGTTTTTGACGAATCGTTTTTCAATAAGTTGAAACGGGGTATTATTATGACAACACAATGGTTGGGTTGGTTGGTTATTTGGTTGTTTGCAGACGCGTTCAATCATGTATGATTATTTACGTCTGGGACCGCTCTTTATTGTCACCATCCGAGAGACGCGCGGCCAAGATTCGAACCGCGGGTCGATTGGCGGGGACGAAGAGCGGAGCTGATGACCACCCTGACCCAGGACACCTCTTCACTTCTTCAATAATTCGTGCAATTGATATTATAGTAACGATTCTGCTTATCTGCGAGTCACTGGCGTAAATCTGTTCGGAAAGCACAATGCATTGGGGGGTCGAGCAATTGTTCACAAACCGTTTGTGAACAATTGCTCGACCCCCCAATGCATTGTGTTTTCCGGGCAGATTTACGCCAGTGCTGCGAGTGTCATGACTGTGTTTATCCGTTTTTCCGTTCTAGAAATCGATTTATATCGATGGTTCTAGTGCATCGATGTTTTGGCGCGAAAAGCAGTTATACGTCCTGAAACGATAGAGGGAGACAAACCAGGTCGCTGCAAACTGCGCTCGGAGCGCTCAGTACTAGGCGGTCCAAATATCAAATTTGTATGTACTTCATATTTATAAATAAGTTATGCTCCTGGTCACTGGCGTAAATCTTGTTCGGAAAACACAATGCATTGGAGGGGCGAGCATTGTTTGTGAACAATTGCTCCGCCCACCCCCCCCCCCCCCCCCCCCCCCCCCATGCATTGTGCTTTCCGAACAAATTTACGCCCATGCTCCTGGTAACCCTGAAAGTTGTCACAAGTTTTCCCCGACATAGTGACAACGTAAGAACGGAAGATTGATTCCATGTAGTACATGAATTGATTTGCCATGTTGGTTAGTTTATAATTATCGGGTTGGCTACATAAATCACATTGTTATGTACATCATACGATAAATAATGTGTATGACAACCTCGACGATTAACAGAGGTCTACCCGACATGATAGCGACAGCAATATGGATTCCATATATTTATTTCATTTTTTTTATTATTTACTATGTATATTATACAAATAATTATCATAATATACCGAGTGGGTTACATTATTCGAAGTTGTGGATATCATAATTGTTAAATTATGTTCCTGGCAACCTGAAAACTTGCCAGATGTTTCCCCAACATAGCGACAACTTGTATTTGCAAGGTGGAATCGAAAGTATTGAATTCCATGTACATAATTCACATGTCTATGTACATTAAACTCCTATTTGATGTTACTATAGCAACCTGAACGTTTGCCGGAGGATTTCCGACATAGTGACAAGTAACTAATGCAAGGTGGATTCCAAGAATTATACATTTAGTGATCATGTTTATTAGGAACATAATTATGGTCGATTACTACTTGACTTCAGGTCGCTTGGGCGTAGAGGAATATTTTTCTCAAGGGGTTGAGGCCTTTCGCCCGAATAATTATTCTCCCCGCCTTTTCAACTGACGAGAAAAAAAAGAAGAAAAAAAAGTCCTCGCGCCTCTTTGATGCCCGGAAATTATGTTATATTGGATGGTTGAGTATTGGTCAAACTAAACTTTAGTAACCAAAACCTGCACCATTACGGTACAAAATAATAGTTATAACTTCACCATGCTCGAAAAGTATGCACAATTACAAACGACTAAGTAAAACCCCTGTTATCATTCAAAAAGAGCCGTTACAACTCAAGAGGCTGCGCTCTCGAAAAAAAAGTATTGGTTTTAGCCATTTTTCATACAAAATTGTGCATTTCATGTTTTGTTAAATAATGATTACAATAGAGATATCATCAACAACTTTTTAAAAACCTATTCAGATTTTTTTTCAAGTAATCTTAAAGCATTTAAATTTTTTTTTTCTAAAAAGTCAGAAATATCCCCTGGTGAAGAATTTTTGAGGCCGACCCCCGACGAAGAACAGGGCGTATATCACCCGGCCGATTCTGAACCGATTATGTTCAAATAAAATGTATTCTGGTCTATTAAACATTGTATGTTCTTTGATATTTGA